>APFE030181163.1:2505-12827 GCA_000404065.3 Pinus taeda | reverse complement strand
TACTCATACCTTCTACCATACCTTTACCATGAAGTATTCGAAGGCCCTTCTCTCCAATATGTCCAAGTCTTTGATGCCACAGCATGGTCTTCTCTCCAGAGACCACTAGATTTTCTACTCCATTTTCAGGAACCATAGAACTTTGCACCCATCAACAACAATGCTACCTTGCAGCTTGTACAGAGTTCCAATCCGAACTCCCCGCATCAATACCAGTGCTCCTCGAACCATCTTGCAGGTATCCTTCTCGAACACTGTCTTAACACCTGCATCATCCAACTTGCTTACAGAAATCAGATTTCTGGCCAACGCAGGAATATGCAGAACACCCGGAAGGGTTCTAACCCTTCTACCTTGCAACTTCAACTTTACTTTTCCATGAACAATGATTCTAGCCTTCCTATCATCTCCTAAAAATACATCACCACCATTGTATTTCTCATACTCGCAGAACCACTCTCTATGGGGAGTGAAGTGAAAGGATGCACCTGAGTCAATCAACCATGCCTCATGATCTACATGTGTACTTGAAGAAGCCAAGTACACATCCCCACCTTCACTGAGGTAGTTTTTGCCTCTGTAGAAGGAGCATCATCAGATCCCTTTCCTTTATCCAGAGCTTTAGATTTACACTCCCTTTTGAAGTGCCCTTCCTTTCCGCATTTCCAGCACACCACCTTTGTAGGTTTTCCTGGAGATTTAGATCTCCCTCTAGATTTAGATCTCCCACTCGATGACTTATTTTTGTTTTTGTTCTGGGACCGTCCTCGCACAGACAAGGCATCACCATTCTGGTTGTCCATATTTTTCCGTCTCATCTCCTCCGTCAGCAAGGCTGAGACTATTTCATCAAACTGCAAAGCAGTTGCATTGCTACCTATTGCATAACCAGACTATCCCACGAGTCTGGTAGAGAACACAACAAACTGATGCACTTATCTTCATCTGAAATTTTAATATCAATAGATAATAACTGACTTACCAGAGTATAACTGCATTCAGATGCTCTGTCACCGAGTCTCCATCTTTCATCCTCAGGTTATACAGCTTTTTCCGCAGGAACAATTTATTCACCAGAGACTTAGATTGGTACAAAGTCCCTAACTTGTCCCACAAAGCCTTCGCCGTAGCTTCCCCTGATACATTCAACAATACTGAATCTGGGACACACAATCGTATTGTGCTCTTTGCCTTCCGATCCAACTTCTTCCATTCTTCATCGGTCACTCCCATTGGTTTAGTACCCGGATCTACCACGATCCACTGATCTTTATCCACCAACAGATCCTCCATCTTGAGTTTCCACAACTCAAAAATCTGACCATTGAACTTCTCAATCTCTATCTTTCCGCTACTTGCCATCTTCTTTCACCACCAGAATTGATCTCGCAGATCTCCCACTGAACAGGGTCTACCACAGGCCCGAGCGAAACCCCTCAGCAACAAAGGCGTCCCCTTGAAGCCAAAACAGCTCTGATACCATATGTAGGTTTTAACCCCATAGAGAAATTACCTGCATACGAATTCTAAATCACATGAAAAATAAAAATGCGGGAGCATAACACATAAAACACATATACACAAAGATTTCCCACTAGATCCCAAAACCGAGACTACCAGCTTGATTTTTCATTATGTTCCTTTCAATGTTACAATACATATTTATACATGCTGAAGCATCCAATACCATGGACCGAAAACCATCGACCAAAAACCATAGGTAGGTTTGCCCAACCTAATATAGGGTCCAATTTTTTTTTTCCCGGGGCGCTGCCCCAGACCCCGTAAAGGGGGGCTACGTGGGTTAGTTGTGGAAAGAATATAACACAACCCAACATTGATCTAACAGCAGGAAAGGACTTAGTCTGTAAATTGTAAAAGGCTTTATATGGGTTGAAACAAGCTCCTAGAGCTTGGTATGCAAGACTGGATAACTATCTACAACAACAAGGTTTCAAAAAGGGAGTGGCTGGAAGCAATCTATACATAAAGACAGATCAAGGGAAGTTACTAGTTGCTCTTGCTTATGTCGATGATATGATTTTTGCTAGTAATAATGATGAAATGAGCCATGAATTTTCTCAAAGCATGGCAAAAGAGTTTGAGATGTCAATTATAAGAGAGCTGTCCCACTTCCTTGGACTTCAAGTATCTCAAACCAGAGCAGTATTGTGTATATCTCAAGCCAAATATCTAAAAGACATGCTCAAAAAATATGGAATGGAGGATTGTGCACCCGTGAGCACACCTATGACCACAACCTGCAAATTGAGCAAAGATGATGATTCCCCTCTAGTAGATGCAACTCATTATAGGTCAATGATTGGAGCCCTTCTATACTTAATAGCTACATGACTAGACATAATGCAAGCAGTAGGAATGGTGGGAAGATTTCAATCTGCTCCCAAACAATCCCATTTATTAGCTATAAAAAGAATTCTCAGATATCTAAAGGGAACTTTTGATTTCGGTCTCTGGTACCCAAAGAACTCAACACTGACTGTAAATGCATACACCGACGCTGATTGGGCCGGAAGTATAGATGATCGGAAAAGTGCTAGTGGAAATGCATTCTTCCTAGGAGATTGTTTGGTATCCTAGCTTAGCAAAAAACAATCATCCATATCATTATCCACAGCCGAAGCTGAGTATATTGCTGCAGCAGACTGTTGTACTTAGATACTATGGATGAAGGAAGCTCTAAAATATCTCAACATATGTACAGATCAACCAATTACCATCCATTGTGACAACACAAGTGCTATCAGTCTCAACAAAAATCCAGTGATGCACTCAAGAACCAAACATATACCAATCAAGTATCATTTCCTCCGTGAGAAAGTAGCTGAACAAAACATTGTCCTGGAATATATCAGTACTAAGGAGCAGATAGCTGATATTTTCACAAAACCTCTTCCTCGAGAAGCATTCAAACATCTGTGTCAAAAGATGGGGGTTATTTCTTTAGCATCACTGAAGTCCATTCATAAAGATGTAGCAGGACAGAGGGAGTAGTTCGACAGGGGGAGTCCATATGCATTCCTTTGCCATTGATGTCAAACGGGGAGAGAGCAGAAGAATATTGCCATCAATAACAAAGGGGGAGATTGTTGGACACAGATTGTCATTGATGTCAATATGGCAATATTCAAGGAAGGAGACAAAGCCAAAGAAGAGGAGCCATCAGAGGAAGCAAATTACACAATCAGGATCTATCGGAGGCAAAACCCATCTATATATGCATTAACAGTTATCGCATCTGTTGCTACATTGCAAGCCGTCGAGCCCTGAACCTTTGCGATTTGTGATAGCGATTATCCCATCGACATTTCGGAGCGGGTATCACAAGTATGTAAGGCCCTGACCATATGCGACTTGCGATTGCCGATATCGCATCGGACCTCCGCCAAGGGCAACCCCCGACTGCGATAAGGTTGAGGACCCGATAGGTATATTAAATTATGTTTATTGTTATATCGCATCCGACGCGTCGGGAGCGGAAGTCATGAAGTGTCAAGTGGACCATTGTGATCGCTGATAGCAATTATCGCATCGGGAATTCGGAGTAGAGGGAACACAGTGTTAAGCGGCCCTTTCCTTGCGATCGCCGATTGCGATAAGGTTGCGGACTCGACGAGAATATCAACTGCAGTTTATATAACATCGCGTTGAGCAGGGGAATTGGCCATCGGCAATCGACTGTGTTATATGCGAACCTCTAGAAGCGGCGATTGCGATAAAAGGATGACGTGGCATAGGAAGCTAAAGCGAATGGAGAAGGGAAGCCAGAAGGTCGAGCGGGTGTTGAGGAAGTCGAAGCTCAAGCGAGCGAGGAGGAAGCCAAAGAGCCAGCGAGCAAGCGGAAACGAATGGAAAAAGGCATGAGAATGTATATAAAAAAAAAACAGAGAACGTGAGGTGCGGTTGTTGTGTTGAATACCCTGAGTATGAGATAGTGGAAGTAGTAGAGGCAAAAGGGGTAGCAGAAGCAGCGGAAGCTGAATAGAGTGTAGCAGCCTACCAGTGTATACCAAAGTTATGTTGGAGCCTTAGAATTGAACAGGACTAAAGTCATTGGGGGTAGGTGCTCCTAAGTGCAGAACCACTGCAAAACAGAGTTGGTGCTCTGGAGGTTGGAGCCTCACTGAAGTCCAAGTTGGAGCTTGGCAGCTAATTCACAATCAGATTTATACTTATATTGTATTTATTTCATTGTGTCTTGAGTTTTAATAAAAACATTTATTCTGATTATAGATCTCTGTGTTCTGTGTATACATATACATATCTATATATGCTTTTGGCAATCACTAGAACAAAAAATAATAAATACTGATTCACCCCCCCTCTCAGTATTTCCAACAAAAGTAACTTGAACGTGGATGAGAAGATCGTTTGTACATCAGTGCTGAAGAAGGTAAATTTAAATAGCCTTCAACAACAGGAAGAGAAAGAAATGACCAAACTCTTTCATGTAAAGATACAGGTCAAGAAGACGAAGATTGATGCTCTGTTTGACTAAGGATCACTGGTGAATCTCATTGCAATGGATCTAGTCAGGAAGTTGGGGCTGGAATTTCATGATCATCCAAACCCATATCCACGGGGATGGGTACATAAGGATGCAGAGCTAAAGGTAACAAAACAATGCAAATTAGATTTGCTACTAGTGTTGATTTTATTGATGAAGTAGATTTGGATGTGGTTCCCCTCGATGTATGTGGAGTCATGTTTGGGAGTCCATACATGTACATGCATGATGCAATATTCACGAGGATAGCTAACCAATACCGGCTCATCAAGGATGGAAAATCATTCATCATCAATGTGCACAAAGGAAAGTCAAAAATTTCACTGGTAAGTGCCAACCAAGCCAAGAAATTAATCAGTTCCAGCAAGAAGTATGTTTTATTATTTTTAAGAGAAATTCAGTCTGTAGAGGAGTCAATAAGAGGCAAGGCATCCCTAGAGGGGTGTACTAAGAAATAAAAAAAACAATTGGAGGGTTAGTTATAGGTATACAAGGATGTGTTTCGAGAGCCTAAAGGGTTACCCCCTAAGAGAGAAGTGGAGCATGAGATCCAACTATTTCCATGCTCCCCATTGCCCAATATTGAGTTGTACAGGCAATTTGTTATAGAAGCAAGTGAGGTGAAGAAATAGTTGCAGCAGCTGCTAGAATAGGGTGTCATTCGACCGAGTACATCACCATGTGGGTCACCCATCATCGTTGTGCCAAAGAAGGACGGGACTTGGTGGATGGGCATAGATTATAGGGCGTTGAATAAAAACACGCTCAAGAACATATACCCCTGCATATGATAGATGATTTGCTAGATTAGTTGTAGCAAGCAAAGTATTTCAGCAAATTCAACTATAAGTTTGGATATCACCAGGTTCAAGTCAAAGAAGAAGATACATGGAAGGCCGCCTTCAAAACTAGGCAAGGTTTGTATAAGTGGTTAGTTATGCCATTTGGCCTATGTAATGCACCAACTACATTTATGGGATTAATGAATGATGTACTGCACCCTTTTATAGATTCATTTGTTATTGTCTATTTGGATGATATACTAGTATATAGTGCTACCTAGGAGGAGCATATATCATATTTGACACAGGTGCTGGAAATATTAAAGAAGCACCAACTGTTAGCAAATATCAAGAAGTGCAAGTTTGCGCAACAATCCTTGGTGTATTTGGGATATGTGATTGGTGGAGGAGAATTGAAGATAGATCCTTTCAAGATGGAGGCCATCATGAAATGGTCAGTGCCTACTAATGTTACTGAGGTTAGGAGTTTCATTGGGGCAACACAGTACCTGAGGAAATTCATAGCCTTGTTTTCAATGGTAGCAACACCGCTCCACGCCATAACAATAAGTGGAAAGAGTTTCCAGTGGGAAAAAGGTCAACTTAAGGCTTTCGATGAGTTAAAGAAGAAGATCAGTGAAGCACCAATTCTGGCATTACCAAACTTGCAGCGGCCCTTTGAAGTGGAGACAAATGCGAGTGGGTATGATATGGTAGTTGTATTGATGAAAGGAGGAAGGCATGTTTGCTACCATTCTGAAGTATTTCATGGGGCAGTTCTTAACTATCCTACCTATGATAAGGAGCTCTATGCTATGGTGCAAGCTATGAAGAAGTGGAATCACTATCTGGTGGGAAAGGAGACAATAATCCACATAGATCACCAGTCGTTACAATACTTGTAGGCCCAGAGTAAGCTACAACAAACAAGGCATTACAAGTGGATGGGGTTTTTACAACAGTTTCATTTGGTGATCAAGTATAAGAATGGCAACACAAGCAAGTTGACCGATATGGTTTCAAGGCCACCCACATCAAAGATTACAGCTTTGGGGACTCTTATGCACACATGGAGCCATTCACCCATGATGCATACATAGAGGCATATTCAGAAGATGAGGACGTCAAGGAGTTGTATCAACAGTTGCAGAGTCAGAGTCATGTGCATGATGGCAACAACACCACTGAATACCATCTCTAGGATGGGTTACTCTATAGGTTGGATAAACTATGTATTCCTAAAGGTAAGTGTTTTCAACTGATTAGAGAGGCTCACACCTCTAAGGTTGCAGAGAACTTTGGTGTAGGGAAGATTGTGGCTAACTTGCAAAGGTATGTGTATTAGCCCAAGATGCAAGAGCAGGTAGCTAGGTTCATAAGAGGATGCATGCCTTGTTGTACCAGCAAGCCTAGCAATAGGAAACATGGTCTGTATAATCCCTTACTAGTACCTCCTCATCCTTGGGAAAACATTTCCATGGATTTTGTGGGAGGTTTACCGACAACCAGGAAGGGACATGGCTACCTGTTCGTGGTAGTTGACAGGTTCAGTAAAAAGACCATCAATGGAAAAGAAGCATCAAACTTGTTCTTTGGATAGGGCTAGGTGCACTTTGGGATACCACGAAGCATCATTTCAGACATGGATACAAGATTTCTCAGGGCATTCTGAACTACATTGTGGGAAAAGATGGACACAAAGTTGAAGAGATCTACAACATTCCATCCACAGATAGATAGGCATACAGAAGTAGTCAAAATGACTTTGGTGAAGCTTCTTAGGGGATATAACCATAAGCATTCGAAGACCTGGGATGGAAATTTGGTATATAAACAACATTATTATAACAGAGCAGTCCACACTTCTACGGGAAAGTCAACGTTTAAGACTTGTTTTGGATATTTTCCACCTTCACCTTTAGATATTGCTTATGGGCAGTAAGGAGGAGTGAGGAAATATCTTACAAGAGATGCTTTGAGGGCTAAAAATTTATAGAGAAGATTAGGCGGATCTGTCTATAAGTACAGGAAACATTGCATAAATTGCAGGAGAAGTATAAGGCCATGCATGATCAATACAGTATAAAGAAATCATTCAAGGTGGGAGACAGAGTATGGCTACAGTTGAACAAGGAGAGGTTGTAGGGGTCTGGTAAGAAAATCAAGGCTCTAAGGTATGGGCCCTTTGAGATACTAGAAAATGTGGGTGATAATGCCTATCGACTAATTTTACCACCATATATGCACATTTACTCAATTGTGAATGTAGAGAATTTGAAACTCTATGAGCCTTCCATGCTAGATCAAGAAGAGGAACATGTCCTACCTTCTGTGGAGGATTTGGCCCTAGATGCTCAGGTAGAGTTGACATAAGATACAATTTTTCAGAAGAGGTCCAGAACTACATGAAAGGAGCAACATGACCTTTGGCAGATTGGGTTGAAGGGACAATTTCTAGGCAAAGCTAAATGGTACACCAGAGAGAAGGTGGAGGAAAAAATTCTTCACCTCATTCAATAAAATCTTTTGGGGACCAAAAGCCTCCAAAAATGGGGAGGTGTGATCTGAATTGGATCATTATATTGTTTTTCATCCATCTTGATGTATTTGGAGTGGAAAAAGTGGAGGAATCAGCTCACGGGACCGTTTTTACTAGTGGAACACAATTTGGTTAAACAAGGTCTGAAACCTTCCGGGAGCATTTTGAGGCATCAAACAATGTTTTTTGGGGGTAAAACTTTGGCCCCTGTGCACCACACCTTTTCATGCTATTCTACATGTAGAGACCTTTCCAACAACATAAGAAGTGTGTCAATCAGAGTTCTTATGCAAAAGTTATGCCACTCAGAAGTTGACCTTCCTGTTTTAACAGCTATATTTCGGGAAGATGTCGCACCAGCCCCCATTATTCATTGAAAAGAGGCTAGACATGTGTTTCTGATGTAAAAGACTCTAGAAGAGCCTATTTTGTAACACTAGTTTAGATTTGATGTAGTCAAACTAAACCACTAGTAGGCTATCGGGTTTTGTTATAATCGGGCCATTAAGAGGAAGAGGCATCACATTCTTTCGAGAGCATTTTGTTCCATAGTTGAGCAAAGATAGTTAGGAGAGATAGGAGGTAGAACACACAAAGAAGATCTATGCATTGTAGCAACTCACAAGCCACATGCATTACTTTTTTGTATTTGCAGCCATATTTTTAGACAAAGAAAGAAAGTGAAGCGACGCCACCTTCCAACTGGGTTTTCTCCCGAAAGGGTTTCCCATAGAGCATATCTTGTGTCTTATGTGTGTGTGAGCTTATTTTGTCATTCTCTACTTTTATGCTTGATTTACTTTTACATGCATGCACCAATTACAGTGAAATCTAAAGATTGAGAAATTAAATAAAATTGTCATAGTGTAGAATCTCATATTTTTAATATAATATTATCATATATGTTGTGACGAACTGCCCAGTGGAATATCCACAACAATTTACAGATCAGATAAAGAGCTAGGGAGAAAGAAAAAGTAGTATATTGAAGAGTTTAATTCCACTTATAATCATCAACAAAAAGCATACATAGGGGCCAATATTTCTTGGAGAGCCAAAATTCTTAGTACTCAGTTAGGGATTAATTCTCATCAACTCCGTTGTGAAATAGGGTGCTGGAAAAAACCAAAAGAAGTGTGGGAAGAAAGAGTATGTATTTTAACAAAAAAACATTTCATTTTAGAATGTGAGGCATTCAAAGACAACAGAGAAAGTTATGCAGATATTTTGACGGCTAGCTCTTGGGATAATTTATTCAGCGAGGGGTTTGTTGAGAAGCTGAGATTGTTTATTGTGAGACTTCACAGGAAAAGGGATGAATACATGAATCAGATGGCGAAGCAATCTGTCCCATAGGCTATCTTTAGCCTCGTGGACATTAAAATAATTTCTTCTTCTTCTTCTCTCCTTGTTTTTTAATTAATTAATTTATTATTATTATTAAAGAAATTTAAAGAACTTATGATATGTTGTTTTTTAAAAAATTGAAAATTTTATGATTTTGTTTATAGTAGTGATGATTTTACAGAATTTTTCGCAATTTTAATGCCCCAATGAAAAGGATATCAAGTTACCTTACATCAAGATTTCAAATGAGCTATCATTTTTTTCAAAGATTCAAATGAGCTATAATTTTAACCTTAAAAAAAAAATTATTGGTGCAACCACTCTTTGATCTAAGTACTGATTTTTAAGGTTTTTCGTATTCATGATATTTGGTCTTTAATACCATCATTGAAAAATGTTTTAAATTTTAATACTTAAAAAAACAGTGGCGTTGCATCACCACTTTCACATTTATGGATATTTGGATTTTAATAACATGATTAAAATATGTTGGATTAATAAATTGATCTTGCTAAAACCACTCTCTAATTTAATAATTGATTTTTAAGTTTTTTTGTAGTCATAATATGGTTGAAAAATGTTAGAATTAACTCTAAAAAAGGGTGATACTGTGTCACCACATTTGTATTTATGAGTATCTTTCATGTTTTAAGTAGTCATGATTTTGTGGTTGAAAAATGTTGAAATAATACATTACTCTTGGTAGAACCACTCTCTGATTTATGTGCTTATTTTTAAAGTTTTTTGTAGTAATGATATTTGGTATTCAATGCCATGGTTGAAAATTGTTGAAATTTTAACCCGAAAAAACGGTAATGTTGCATCAACATTTTTGCGTTTGGGAGTGTTTTTTCATATTTTTTGTAATCATGATATTGTTGGCATTATGATACATATGTTGTACTTGATGGCAACCCACTCATCTCAGATGATAAATTATAGTGCAGCAAATTTCACGAAATTTTATGCAGATAAAGGTTTATTTCATGTGGAGAAAAGTTCACGGAATTTTATGCAGAGAAAAGTTTATAAAAGTTTATTTCATGTGGAGAAAAGTTCACGGAATTTTATGCAGAGAAAAGTTTATTTCATGTGGGAAAACTTAGTGGAGAAAAGTTCACGGAAT
>APFE030181154.1:8620-22292 GCA_000404065.3 Pinus taeda | reverse complement strand
CAAACTAGTCTCAAGCCATTTGAGAGATATTGGAGACACACTTACACCCACCGATCCCTTTGGAATTCTACATGTTTTGCAAAAAAAAATGTTTCCTCCATCCACGATCATGATTCATGGGTTTTGGCAAGTAGGCACCTGGGAGAGGACATATGTAATAACAACCCATTGATGCCCCGAACTCCTGTGCTCAATCCAATTAGGTTACAATTCATAGCACAAACAACAATACAAACAGAAAAATTATGTTTATCTTTAAGAAGGCGGAATGTCGAAATGAAAACCCTGTTACAATTAAATATGAGAACTAATTCTTTCGATTTGACATATAGGCGCAGCCTTCCAATTCTTTTGCTCGGTATACCACCAACCAACTGTGATACCAGAGGCACAAATAACAGAGTTTTGTAAAACAAGGATAGATCATTCAATACCTCCCAGAGGAGTTCACACACAACTGTTATAAAAAATAATTAACAACTGGACACTATGGATCCACGCAAATCATTCTTTCTAATTTACCCAGAGCTCTATTCCATGCTTGGGCTGCAACAACTCCCAAAACGCTACACCACTAAGAGCTTAATGCTTATCGAAAGCATTGCTTATGAAAACACCATGACACAACATAATAGCGCTACCCTTCAAAGCCTCTACTATAGGTAACGCAATCTCTGCATGAACTAAATTTTAATACCATGTTTATTAAGCTCAGAAAACACTCGTTGCTACCTCAATGGCCCATTCCTAGAATTCGCTTCTACTGTGTTAACTTAGATCCATCTGCATTTTTTTTTCAATCTGTCGTGATTTGAAATGGCGCTATCAATGATTGACTGCTCCCGAAATGGTGATTTGAACCCAACGCATCAGAAGCCACCAGATTCTATTTCATATCGAATCCACTATTCGATATGGCCAAGTCAATTGCATTTTGTTCCCGTGATCCAATACACAACTGCCAGTTAAAGCATATCCAATCTGATTCGTTCTACAACTGGAAATTAACACCCTCCAGGATTTTGAGGCGAAATTTCAGGAATCACAAATTCCAAATCCGCATTGTTCCGAAATCCACGCAGTCTGGTTTCTTGATTATCCTCTATGGGAAGATTCCACGCACAAAACTTAACACATGTCACAGATATTTGAATTGAAACCACAGTTCAGCATTCCATTGATACGAATCTAATTTGTTACATTATAACACAGATTTCCATCACACATTGGCGCAAACAATATTTTTTTATTCATAAGCAACAGCAACAGTAATAAAAAAGACAGAGATTTGTTTCGATGACTTCTCACAAAGAACGATCTCCAGTTTTATTCAAAAAACACAGTCCTCTTATTTCATTGGAGCTTTTCGCCCAAAAAACAAATAGTCTCACCACACCTACACTCTCCAAGATCACACACTCAAAAAAATCTCTCCACACCTTCAACCTTTCTCTAATTTATACAAATATGAGAAACTATTCTTCTCAGAATAGATTTCTTCTAGAGTTTCTCAACAAACTAATACCCCCTATTATTTAGCATTTTCCCTATTTTGGTTCTATTCCACGCAGGGAAAGAAACCAATTCTATTATTATGCCGTATTTAATTAAACAACTACAATTCTCTTAAAATAAATAGCAAATTTAATAAAATATATTATTTAAACTATTTTTAAGTCTAATATATTTTTAACTAGCCACAACATGTGACCAAGATGTCACATTGATGGCTAAGTGCTTGATGCTCCTGCATCAGACTCCCAGGGAAGAAAACTAATCTTATAGTTGTTTGGAGTTGATCCTCATTCTCTGTAGCTCTGCTGATGTCCTCTATTGGTTCCTCTTTCCACTTGGTCAAACACTGATAATGAGTCTGACTCCTAGTTCTCTTTAGCACTTTCTTTTTCCTTTTCCCTGCTTTGGGCTTCCGTCTGTTATGGCGTCTCTTTGTGGTTCTTCTTTTGGCTTTTAGTATAGGTACCATTCTGCAATACATGACTAAATCACCTGTTTGGAATTCCTTTTTCCGCCTCCTCATATCTGCTCACTGCTTGTCTTTGCTACTGCATTCCTGCCATCTTCTTTTGACATATCCCTCAAATATGCTTCTAGGAGTTAGCCAATTTACATCTACTTGGATTTTCTTCGGATCCAATTTCAGCTCTTCTTTAGAGACTTCATATTCCTTCAAATCTTCATTCTTCACCCAGATGGTGATTTTATATAAGGCTCGAGAATTTGGAGTCATGCACCATTCAACTTCTTTCTTCGGACTGAGTGCTATTGGCACAGCACATGGATTAAGGCTTTCACTGATTAGCCATTTATCCATCGACTCTTTCACTTGTGTTCCAGCTTTGACACTTTCCTTGTGTTTGCCAACACTAGCATGATGCATCTCCTTACCCTTCTCATCTTCCTGCAACACAATCTTCTCATTCATCAACGTGACACTATCTCCAAGTGCTTCTTTATCAGCTTCAGCTTTCAATGGCAGTAGTGTATGCTTATGCCCATCTTTCTCCAAAGTATAAGTATTTCTTCTGCCATCATGTATGGCATTTCGGTCAAACTGCCAGGGCCTCCCTAGCAATATGTGGCATACATCTATCGGCATTACATCACATAAAATGACATCCTTATAAGTACCAATCTGAAATTCAACTTGACATTGTTCAGTTACAAAAATTTGATGGCATTTCTGAAGCCACGATACTTTATAAGGAGTGGGGTGTACCGTCCTTTCCAACTTCAGCTTATCCACCATCTCTGTAGAAACAAGATTGTCAGTACTACCGCTATCAATTACCAATTTGCAACACTTACCCTTGGACTTGCATACAGTTTTGAATAAAGTCCTTCTTTGAACTGGTTCTTTGGCTTCCTTAGCTTCTTCCAGTAATACCCTCTTCAGTAACAGGGATTCTCCGACTTCTGGTGGTTCCTCTTTAACTGCAAGTTGAGGAATCTCCTCTCTAGCTTCAGCAACATTCACATTGCGCTGGTTCACTGATCTCTGATGAGGGCAATCCCATTGTATATGTCCCCATTCACCACATGTGTAACATCGTACACCTCTTCCTGGCCCTCTGCCTCTGGGCACAAACCTTCCACGGCCAAAATCTCCTCTTTGTGGTGCTCTATTGCTAGCACTCCCTACCTCATTCTGAGAGTCTTGAACTTTGGATTCAAGTATCCTTCCTTCTTTTGCTAGATTCTTACCTCTGTTTCTCTGGTTTTGTTTGCGCAATAGTTTTTCCTCTGCCTTCAAGGCTGCTTGATAGGCATCCTCAATAGTTTTCAAACTTAACAGGCTAATCTCATCTTGGATCTCATACCTTAGCCCATTAATATACCTGGCTACTTTCTCCAAATCATCTTCTACATGTCCTGTTCTGATATTTAACCTGTAAAATTCTTTAGTATATTCTTTAACGGACATTCCCTTCTCCTTCAAATTTTGCATCTGCTTAAAAAGATTCAAATGATAGTCTTTAGGCAAAAACTTGGCTTTGAGTTTGCTTACCATTTTATCCCACTGCTTGATCTTCGATTTCCCTTTTCGCGTTCTTGATGTCTGTAACTCATCCCACCAGATGGCTGCATGGCCATTCAGTCTAGTGACTACAAACTTCACCCTCTTATTCTCCTCAACCTCTTCATAATCGAAATATTGATCTATGGATCTGATCCAATCCATGAGCTCCTCGGCATTTAAACTCCCATCATACATAGGAATTTCTATCTTGGGTTTGCTTCCAACTTTTGCCAGCATCTTGAGGACTTTGGCAGTTTCAATTTCTTCTCCTGCTTCGTCCTCTTCATCAGATTCTTCTGAATAACTCTCAGTTCTCTCATCAGGTGCTCTTCTCTGATCTGTTTCAATTGTCTCCATTCGTTCACGCAGTCTCCGCACTTCTTCTATCAGGACTGCATTAGGTTCTGGTCTTCCTCGACCAATTCCTCACCTTGGTGGCATCTTTGCTGCAACACCTGTCACTGGCTCTGATACCAAAAATGATGCCCCGAACTCCTGTGCTCAATCCAATTAGGTTACAATTTATAGCACAAACAACAATACAAATAGAAAAATTATGTTTATCTTTAAGAAGGCGGAATGTCGAAATGAAAACCCTGTTACAATTAAATATGAGAACTAATTCTTTTGATTTGACATACAGGCGCAGCCTTCCAATTTTTTGTTCGGTATACCACCAACCAACTGTGATACCAGAGGCACAAATAACAGAGTTTTGTAAAACAAGGATAGATCATTCAATACCTCCCAGAGGAGCTCACACACAACTGTTATAACAAATAATTAACAACTGGACCCTATGGATCCACGCAAATCATTCTTTCTAATTTACGCAGAGCTCTGTTCCACGCTTGGGCTGCAACAACTCCCAAAATGCTACACCACTAAGAGCTTAATGCTTATCGAAAGAATTACTTATGAAAACACCATGACACAGCACAATAGCGCTACCCTTCAAAGCCTCTGCTATAGGTAACGCAATCTCTGCATGAACTAAATTTTAATACCATGTTTATTAAGCTCAGAAAACACTCGTTGCTACCTCAATGGCCGATTCCTAGAATTCGCTTTTGCTGCGTTAACTTAGATCCATCTGCATTTTTTTTTCAATCTGCCATGATTTGGAATGGCGCTGTCAATGATTGACTCCTCCCGAAATGGTGATTCGAACCCAACGCATCGGAACCCACCAGATTCTGTTTCATATTGAATCCACTATTCGATATGGCCAAGTCAATTGCATTTTGTTCTCGTGATCCAATACACAACTGCCAGTTAATGCATATCCAATCTGATTCGCTCTACAACTGGAAATTAACAACCTCCAAGATTTTGAGGCAAAATTTCAGGAATCACAAATTCCAAATCCGCATTGTTCCGAAATCCACGCAGTCTGGTTTCTTGATTATCCTTTGTGGGAATATTCCACGCACAAAACTTAACACATGTCACAGATATTTGAATTGAAACCACAGTTCAACATTCCATTGATACGAATCTAATTTGTTACATTATAACACAGATTTCCATCACACATTGGCGCAAAAAATATTTTTTTAGTCATAAGCAACAACAACAGTAATAAAAAAAACAGAGATTTGTTTCGATGACTTCTCACAAAGAACGATCTCTAGTTTTATTCAAAAAACACAGTCCTCTCATTTAATTGGAGCTTTTCGCCCAAAAAACAAATAGTCACACCAAAACTACGCTCTCCAAGATCACACACTCAAAAAACTCTCTCCACACCTTCAACCTTTCTCTAATTTATACAAATATGAGAAACTATTCTTCTCAGAATAGATTTCTTCTAGAGTTTCTCAACAAACTAATACCCCTATTATTTAGCATTTTCCCTATTTTGGTTCTATTCCACGCCGGGAAAGAAACCAATTCTATTATTATGCCGTATTTAATTAAACAAATACAATTCTCCTAGAATAAATAGAAAATTTAATAAAATATATTATTTAAACTATTTTTAGGTCTAATATATTTTTAACTAGCCACAACATGTGACCAAGATGTCACATTGTTGGCTATGTGCTTGATGCTCCTGCATCACCCATTTACCACACAATAAAGCATGGAAAGAGTGCTATGATCAAGCTTCACATTTTTTTGGTGCTAGCTGAGGAGGTTTCCCATAGTCTGCTACAACTCAAAGTGCATCAGAAAATTTGATATATGAATGAACCTATGCTTTATGAATTTGCATACATACATAATCAATTATAGGCATGAGGTATACAAATCAATTTACAAAAACTCAATTTTGGATACATAAATTATTATCTTTGGATATTCAAACGAATTTATAATTCCTTGTGTATATATTTTGATAGTTATTCATGTTCTTACTTCAATTTTTTGAAATATTTTTTGATGTTCCAGCGAAGTTACGATGTAAGTTTTCACAATTATTCATATTGTTACTCAGACTTTCTCAAAACAAACTATATAAAAAAAATTGAAACATCAATATTTATAGTGAACACTCCACTTAATCAAAAATAGATAAACAAAATGTCTTACCCTTGCCTACAGGATCAGAGGGTGGGGTACTTTCAAACTTTGTTACATGGGAAAAAATGACATCATACTGCACATGGGTGCATATTCAATTTAAACCTGGGTAGTTATTCACATCACCCTCGTTAAATGCAAAGCCTAATCAACAAGAAATGTTGCATCAAAAGTGAGTGCAAAAACCCAATCCAGATTATGTTATATGAGGAGAGATAGAATCGTTCCAAGTTAGGAAGATATGATAGCATCATTGATCCAACAAGTGGTACACTAAGCCCAAGATAGATACCATTACTTGGAAATTGATGGTGACCATAAACTTCAAAGGAGGAGGTTTAAATCTCTAAGATCAAGTTCAAAGATTTGCATTACAAAGGAAGCTATAGTACAAGACATTGTGACCTTGGGGGTCAGTTTGCAAGTTGTATAAATCAAGTTCTAAAAAAATGATAGTCCTATAGGGTGTTACTATAGGTTTGGAGAGTAAATTTTTGAAGGTACAAGGTGATGGTTTGCAAGTGGAAAATGTGTGATTTGTTTCAACTCTTGGAGAAGGGTTTCTTGCAAATATTCTGCATATTCTCAACTTCTTACTTTTTGCATTCAATTGCATCTTCACATATATGATATGTCCATAGAAACAACCTCAAAATCCCATGGAAATGTTCATAATAATGGTGAATATCATATTTAAAAGCATGTTACAAGTTTAGGATCCATTGCATGAGGAGATAGTGGGGATTGGGGTTGCAATAAGTATAATGATGTCTAGTAAGGGCCTTACACCTGCACAAGGGAAAATTGTTTGCATATACAAGGTAATGGTGTAAACATGTGAATCACATTTGACCCCCATGTCCCCTTGTTGTGTAACGCAACCCTCCCGCCCACCCCGGTTTTTTTTATGTAGTTTGACCGAGTCAAAATAATTTGAGGACAGGATAAGACAAGACAATAAACAATCTCTACCATACTGGTCTAGAGAGTAGCTCTTAAAGCAACTAGAAATGTCAGGGTTCATGTGAAGCACATCTTAGAAAAAATAGGGCTTTCCCAAAACCCAACTTCCCAATCCCATACATTTACAACGATTATCCAGATTTGCCTATACTTTTCACACATATATATTCCCATCAAAAGTTATGGCATTCTTATGTAGACCTTGCACATATATAACAACAATGTACTTTCTATATCTAAGATTTCCGCTCTAACGTCTTTGTATTTTCAACCTATAACAGTCTAGCTTTCCCCTTCCTGAACGTAACAAGTATCCCCTTATTTGGATCTACTAGTGGAGGTATGCTCAAGTTTCCAAGCCCTATTGCTTTTAGTCTCTCCCGGCAGAGGGAATTTGCATTGGTTGAATCTCTATGAATTTTGCATCAACTAAAATGAAAATTGGACCCATAATCTTCCCAGAGGTCTAATTTGTTATGGACTAGGTTCACTTTAATTTTCTCTTGGCATCCCCTAATAGTTTTAGCACTAGGTAGTAACATTAACTTATAGTGATTACACCTCCATTGTTCTTATGCGAATTGTGAAGAAAGTTTAACCAATGATTGTCACTAGTATCTTCTATCCAAAATTCTAAGCAACATCTAAAATTGGAGGTGGTCCCTATAAAAACTTCACTTATTTCTTGAAGGTGTCAAAACAAGAAACCCCTGCCACAAATGATAAAAAATGGAGCACGCATTGATAGAACAACATAATAAACTCAACATAACACATGTATTTATGAAATGACAATAAAATGGAATTATTCGTGAAAGAACAAGTGAGATAAATAATGATTACATAAAAAGTGGGAGGCACCACTTCCAAAAGAGATGGGTTGCACGCTGCTTTCCTTGGGAATGTAAAGAGGCACCCTACCGTAGAAAATAGGTGTGATCTTCTGATAACAGTTTTCAAGAAACTAAAGCATCAGTGTCCATCATTTTATTGCACATACGATGGCACTCAATGTACAAAAAGGGTTTCCCTGTCCTAGCAATTTGGATAACCACATATAAAACACATCGATTTAGATTGACTCTAAATAAACCTACCAAAACAATACCCATGTATAGCACATATCATGGACAGTTTGATTAATGCCCAAGGTTCACCATGTTGACTTCAAGAGTTCAAGGATTCCAATTAGACAACTTTTAAGAAAACTAGACAGAGAGACTGATCAAATACAATTCATCCTATGTAATTTCTATTAAGAGAGATTGGTGAATAATGTATTCGATTTCAAAAAATATAGGTATATATCACATCCAATAGCATGTCAAGTCTTGGTACAATACAAAATAAATAGAAAGCATCGAACACTATATGGTGCCTAGGTCAACAGGAGTTGGACAGGAACTCACATCATCTTTACTAGTACTAAGAAATTGCTATGGTTTATTGACATTCTCCAGCTTATATATATACATATATGGGACCTAACAAGCCCTGTAAGTAGTTACTAATCTGTAGAACATGATTCTCCATAGAATCATGAGTTCTAGACCTCACAGGAAAATAACCAATCATTTCATAGCAGCGACCCAAAACATTTGTCACAAAAGTATGTCTGTGTAACCTCAACTACCTTAAAAGTTAAAATCATCTAGTATGGGTTATATGTTATCAAGCTCACCATGAGTAATATTACACCAATTTATCACTACCATAAGAAAAAAGGTCATACTTCTTGCTAATATGAAGCAGAGTTTTGAGAATTCAGAACAGCAAGATAGAGCAAAGCACACACTCAGAGATATATTATCACCAACATACACATCAATATAGAAACACTCATAGATGTATTCATATATGCTATATCAAATAGTTGTATACATTTTTTTTAGAAATATAAGTGTCATCAAGACGTGATCATCCTTGCACCTTAAGAATATGTGTCTCATGCAGTCATTGGACACAGTAAGAATTTTAGGAATTATAACATAAGGTCATCTAGAGTGATAGGCACGTATCTCTGGGTGACTGAGCCGGAGACCGCAACTCTCCTCCCAACCTTAGATTGGATTGCACAACAGTCCTCCTTGCAGTCCAATAAACCCTAATGCAAATTCTAGAGAATTGTGAGAAACCTGCTGATGGTTTTCTTGGCTAGAACCAGGTCTCGATCAGGCTGACCCCCTCCACCCTCCAATTACATCATGATACTTAATTTAATCGATCTCACATCCATTTTTGAGACCTTATAAAAGCTTCTACTCTCCCAAGAGTGATATGTCTAAGTGTCATCCAAACCAGGCTTGGATATACTATCATGTCAAGATGAATTGGCTTGCCACTGTATTTTCTATTAAGTTTTGTTACATTAGCTCTGCATTCAAATACTTGCGAGTGAAAGTAATGTGGGTTGACTAAAATTTTAACCCAGACTAGCAAAATGGCTACAAGGTTGCATTTATTTTCCATATTCAAGTACATGGAGGCAAGGCTTGACCCTACCCTCCTCCTTCAGGGCTCCTAATATTTCTTAAAAAAATATGGTAGTGAAAGTTTGCTACCTGTGAACAATGAATGAAACCAATATCTAGTGGTAACAACAACCTCCAAACACGTTAGAAGGTAATGAAGTTACAGGGCTAACCTGGTCATGACAAGGGTCTCTAAGATGTGTTTCGTGTGGTGAGACTCCCACAACACGTGGAGATAGTTCCTTAACAGAGGCTGATCATGATGCTAGATTGGTTCAAGGTTCATATACTTACTCTGTTTGTTCTGCTGCTAGGTATGCATACATATATGCTCTTAGGTACACTACTAGATATACTACTGGGACTAGAACTACTCGTGCTACATCAAAAGAAAATGAGTGAATTAGCAATAACATAGTAGTGAGCTCGAGTGGACCCTCAGGGGGACTCTACACCATCTAGGATCCATCCAAGTTAGATATCAAGCACACTTTCACAACCCAACACTGGATACTCTACACCAGCTAGGATCTGTCCAAGTTAGACATCAAGCACACTTTCACAACCCAACACTGGATATTCAATGAGTTTGGAAGGAAATAAATTTTAAATAGATTGCAGATCTATTTGATTAAGAAATCTTCGGAACAACATGCAGATTTAATTACACTACAACACATTCCTTGCTGAAAAATGATCCTTTAAATAGAATGTAGATCTATCTTATTCCCCACTATTTTCACCATCTTCCCATACACTATCAACAAATCGCAAAACAACAAGGAGATCAATACTTTTCATTTCTAGAGAAATACCACCTACAACATTGTCAATAGTTTCAAAAGGGAATCAATTTCTTTATACCACAGATGGCAAAGTTCCTTTAAGGGGTACTCCTTTGGGTATCCTATTATTAGACTTTGTGGGAGGTCCATTTATTGGAAACATCAAATGAACTCTATCAAACTTGCAATATGTTCCTCCTCCTTGTAGAGTTATATAAAGTGTTGTAGAACCTTTCTCATAATTCAACCTAGCTAGTTGTCTGCCACTACATTTTTACCTCAAGATATCACTTCTTTGGAAATGGATCTAAGGTTTGCATAAAATTATGAACCCATAGTTAAATAGGAACCTCCTATATCTCCTAATGACTTCGCAGTAATACATGTATCCCATTGGATTGGAAGTACCACTGAATTGTAGGGGCTGGTTGATAGAACTAGATTCCAAAATGTCATTACCTAGTGGAGCCCCAATTTCTGGTAGGCCTTTATCATTAAGTACCTCTATCATATCATGCCATGAGTGAAACTTGATTTTATGTGCTTACCCACCATTACATGGGGGTCTTTTCCAAATTCATATAAATTGTTGCAACCCTTTGCTCAGGCACAATCTACTCCACTTGTTCCAAAGATTCTTTCATGGTGTCAGTTGTGCCATTAAACTCAATATCTTCTTAAGCTCTGCACTAATCCACCTAACTATTTTCAACATCATGCAATGCCAATAATTTTTTACAGTTTATTCAAGAGTGATTACAATCTATATTTATCTTTTTCCATAGATCAGAAACTGACACACAAGACAAAGTTCTGAGTCATCATTGTGCTCATTAAAAATAAAATTCAACCTTTTTTAGACAAAGGCACAAAAAGAGTTGACAATCACAGGCATAGTAGAAAACATATTCACATTTAGGATCACTTTTGACAAATGAGGTCCATTTGCAGAGTTTAGTTACTATCCATAAAGGTGTACACTGTGATAAAGCTTGGTATAAGGTCATACTGAGTCATTAGCAAAAGCCTTATGTCCATCTCCCTGGAAGGAAGTACTTTTGACTACATCCTTACCAACACTGTAAAGTTCTGCATCATATATAGGTCCATATTTTATAAGTGCCTTTGTACTTTTTCTATATGGAAAGAAACAATTTGAAAGTCAAGGCTATGTGCTAGTTTGTGCATTTTTTGTGGAAAAGGTATTAGGATCCTTGTCATAGCAACAAGGGCATTACAAACAACACCAGTTAGCTTCACGGGCTAAAGCAACATTAACAACTATTATAGATAAGAAGGGATTGTTGCTCTCCAGTTAGTCAAGACAAAAGCACACGCGTGGAAAAATTATCAACTACAAGAGTACAAATGTTGAAAATTTTGGAGCTTTTTGTTGGCATATGCATGGTATTTGGATTTTACCTCTTCAAGTTGTTATGACCTTAATTATTCTACATCAGAACTTGGGCTTGACAACATTTTTAGGGTTGGCAGCCTCATTGGCAGTTATGTTGCCAAATTTCCCAGTTACAAAATTGCAACAAAAATTTCAAAACAGAATCATGGAATAAAAAGACAAAAGTACAAAGGCCACATCAGAGACATTAAAAATTAGGAGGATCTTAAAATTGCAGGCTTGGGAGACAAGATTTCTTTGGAATCTAGAAATTTTGAGGCAGGCATAATGTAGTTGGCTATAAAAATACGTTTACACATCAACTATCACAACATTTTTTTTCTCAGTTACACCCACATTTGTCTCTATTTCAACTTTTGGTACATGTATGCTTCTAGGAGTGCCTTTGATAGCAAGGGGAATTCTTTCTTCACTTCAAACCTTTGAGAATTTTTGAGTTGACTCATATGTATATGAGATATAATTAGATATGTATACTTCAGAAAACTACAAAAATAAATATACTTCCAAAAGCTACAAAAAGAATTCTCCCTGCTGAATTGACTAATACATATACTAGATCTACTCTCCACAATGTTGGTGCCTATGAGTGGCTTGGTATTTGGATGGATTTTCTACAAATCTACAAGTCAGGAGCATTCATGTTCTGAATGCTAATAAACCTAATAGCATGGAAGGGGCTAGTGAACCAGGCAGAGAGTAAACCCCGTAAGTCGAATGTTAAATTTTGGTATGTTCTATGCTTAAGAGGAATTTACTTCAATTTTCTTGTTAGCCCAATATAAATATCTAGTTTAACAATCACATCAACATGATAGTAAAATTCAGATAGAACATAAACACAAACATTTGAATACAAGCCAAGACAAGAGGACACAAGATGTGGCACCAACCAGGGACAAACTCCAATGTGGGAAACCCTTGATCATTTTTTCTTATATTCTTCAATAGTTCAACACAGAGAGAGATAGTACTAATATAGAAATCTGATATTTTATGAAAACAGTAGTAAAGCCTTGACCAGAGAAGTCAATGTTGGTCAAACAGAACAGAATCTTCCTCTGAAGATCATTCATATGGCACCAATAGCATTCTCATTAAACTGAGCCAAACATGGTCAAACCTTGACCCATTACATCTCCCAGAACGTTGTTGTCTTCGTGATGCACTTGTTGTCACTTCTTCAAGAGTTAGGGAATCAACCTTCAGCCCTCATTCTCACATAATCAATAATGTAGGCCTTCTTACGTTGTGGTGTGTCAAGGTGAAACTCCACCATTGCCATGCTATCCAAGTATGGTTTGATTTATGCAACTGTTAGAACAAGATCTATTGCTAACTATGGCCTTTGGCCTAACCGAGCAGCAAGTTAGGCCTACAATCCTCCATCAAACAACTTACAAACACATTCAATGCAATAGTATCTAGCCTACAAGAAATTGACTTGCTATCAACACATTCTAGCACCCAATCCGCATATGTATCTAGCCCTACGCTGATTTGTTCTGAACCTATAGGGAAGATCTCTTCAACGTACTACCTTGCCTTATTCCTGCAGCTCCCCCACCTTCCAAACAATCTTGAAACCATGCTTAGGAACAACCTATATCACTGTGTTGTAACCCAAAATTCTCATGCTTCTTTTAGGCTTCTTCTTGTTGCGACTAGGGTCTCTACTTTTGTTGCGGCTAGGGCTCATTCTCTCACTCCAGCTAGGGCTCCTTTTGTTATGGCTTGGGGCTCCTCCTCTAGCTTCCTATTAGGGCTCCTTAGAACTGTGGCTAGGGCTTCTCTTTAACTGCGACTAGATCTCCTTCATGACTGAGGTTAGGGCTCTGGTGAGCTCCAGTATTGTAGCAATAATGCTACAACTCCTGGGGCTTCCTGTCTCTCATTTTATCAACCCGGTAGTTCGTACAAACTTGGAAGCGACGGTGCTATATGCACAAGTACTAGCTCTTGTCGCAGCTGT
>APFE030181137.1:161843-183685 GCA_000404065.3 Pinus taeda | reverse complement strand
CACGGAAAAGTAAAGTTTTCAAGGTGGAAGGGTTAGAACCCTTCTGGGTGTTCTGCATATTCCTGCGTTGGCCAGAAATCTGATTTCTGTAAGCAAGTTGGATGATGCAGGTGTAAAGACAGTGTTCGAGAAGGATACCTGCAATATGGTTCAAGGAGCACTAGTATTGATGTGGGGAGTTCGGACTGGAGCTCTCTACAAGCTGCAAGGTAGCACTGTTGTTGACGGGTGCAATAGTTCTATGGTTCATGAAAATGGAGCAGAAAATCTAGTGGTCTCTGGAGAGAAGACCATGTTGTGGCATCAAAGGCTTGGACATATTGGAGAGAAGGGCCTTCGAATACTTGATGGTAAAGGTATGGTAGAAGGTATGAGTAATAGCTCTCTGGATTTTGATTTCTATGAAAATTGTGTATACGGGAAGCAGAATCGTGTGAGTTTCCCCTCTGGTGGTAAAAGGGCAAAACATATATTAGAGCTTGTGCACAGTGATGTGTTTGGACCTTTGAAGGTTCCATCACTGGGTAAGTCTGTGTACTATGTATCATTTATAGATGACTTCTCAAGGAATACGTGGATATATTTCCTTAAGAAGAAATCTAAAGCCTTTGACAGGTTTACAGAATTTAAGGCTCTCATGGAAAATCAGATAGAGAAGAAGATAAAGATGCTAAGAATAGATAATGGTGGAGATTTTTGCGGCAAGGAAATTGAAGAATTCTGTAAGAAGTGTGGTATAGCACGATAGAAGACTACTCCATATACACCTCAACAAAATGGAGTTGTATAAAGAATGAATAAGACATTGATGGAAAGGGTAAGAAGCATGCTTAGTGGTGCTAGGTTAGGACAAGAATTTTGGGCAGAGGTAGTGGATACTACATGTTACCTAGTCAACAGGTCACCTTCATCAGTGTTGGAGGATAAGACTCCACAAGAGGTATGGACTAGTAAGAAACCCTCTCTTTCACATATGCGGGTATTTGGATGTGATGCATATGCACATGTTCCAAAGGAGAAACGAACCAAGTTGGATAGTAAAATTGAAAAGTGCATATTTATTGGGCATAAGGATGGTTTGAAGGGTTATAAGCTTTGGAACCCAATAACAAGGAAGGTTGTGTATAACCGAGATGTGGTGTTTAGAGAGGTGAAATATGTTATTAAACATGAAGTCCAACCAAAGGAACCTAAGAAGATTGATCCGAATTGGACACATAAAGAATAATAAAAAAAACCATGGTTGTACCAGTTCGGGACAAACTTCAAAGAATCAAGAGAAGAAATCAAAAACACCTCTAAAACAGTGGCAGTTGGCAGCCAGCGTCGAATGACGAGGACCTCAATCAAAGCGCATTGGCTAAGGCCCATGGAGACTATGCAGGAGGCAAAATTAGCCCTTGGGAAGCCCGAAATGGGAAACGGAGGGAGTTTTTGATGCGTGATTAGCTAATCACTCATTCGTGGGCAAAAACCTTCAAAAAGGAGGGGCCCCGCGCACTTGGTCACATGGGAGCCAGGAAAACCGTGTGGAAAAAGGCTAAAGGCTAAGGCAGGACCCACACTCTAAAAACCGGCGGTATTCATTGGGGCATCCTTAGGCGGTAAGAAGATTTCATGAAAACGGAGCGATTCTACTCAGCGCCCGATGTGTGGCAAGCAGAGGAGAGAGAAAACCACCGCTCATCGTGCGCTAACGGTCAAGCAAGTCAACCACGGAAAATGAGCAGATGGCGTTGGATTTGGGGGATTCAGATCTAACGGTTAATATCGTGTCTGAGGCTAAGACTGGACTTAATGAGGGATTAAGCCGTGATCTAAAAGAGTTTGAGGTCCAATTTGACTGCCAAGGTGGCAGATGACTCATTCCACGACATAACTGAAGAACCAAACCGACGAAGCAAACTGGCGCAGTTCGTAGGAGGACAAGTGGTCACTCCCTATGAGTCTGATGATGACACCGAGACAGGGAACTCCAAGTGAAGCTGTAGCAGGTGATCCAACAAAGTTGGAAGAGGAATCGAACAACCATGAGCTCAATGTGGTTTTAAAGCCATGCATAGACCAGCAGAAGGAGCACACACACGCGGAAGAACGGGGAGAGAAAAAAGTAGTAAGAAGATAGAGGGCCGAGCTGACCAAAGGCAGCATCAAGCACCAGAGGGCTTGAGAAATTCGAGCCATCCCTAAATGGGATCTGTCAAGACTGAGCACCACATTGGGCTCCTTCCATTGCAGACCCGAGAGGTCGAAAAGCTAGTAAGGCCAAGAATCTGTGTACTCTAGTGGCTTGGGAAATCCAAGAACCACCTTGCCAAGCTATCCTGTGACAAGAGACTCATATTGAGCTCCTTCTTTGTAATTATCTACTTTAAGACACAATAAAAGAAGGCCACCACTAAAATCTAGACCGGAGATGTAGCCCTAGAGGATAGGGTGAACTCCTTATTAATTTCTTGTGTTCTTATATTTGCTTACTATGTTTCTCTGTTGTCTTCCATTTCAAGTGTCTATGTATTTGCAATCTGATCGATCTGTTGCTTAAATAACCTAGAACACACACCAACACATGAGTCTGTAATACCTCCATTTAATAATTCTTAACTAAGATCACTTATAGGGTGACTATCAGATCAAGTGGTATCAAAGCTTTAGGCTATAAGGTTAGACAAGCTTGTGTTGGTTTAGCTGTTGAATGCTCGCTAGATCAAAGCTCAAATTAGGAGAAGGAGAGTTGGTCGAAACTAATCCTAAGATTGGGAGAGTCTGTCCTCAGAATATCATGTTATAGGAAGGTTCTGTGGGGCCAGACCCTTAATTCATAGAGAGTTTCATAACTATAAAGTCTATGGTAGAAGAAATGTATAGGTACTTTAGAAAGCATAAGGATGAAGATTCATCAGGCTCTAAACAAGATAAAGAAGAAGATGAATCTCATTCCGATGACCACTCAAAAGGAAAAGGGAAAGAGGAAACCTTCCTCACACCTCCTAATAGCCCTGTGCATAATAAGAAAGCATCTTTGATCAAGCTAAATGTTAAATTCGACTTGCCTATATATGATGGAGAGCTAAATGTTGAAAATTTGGACAATTGGATTAGACAAATTGATGTGTATTGCAGAGTGCAAAACATCGACTCAAACAAGAGAAAAATTCAGCTGGCAAGCCTACGCCTAGGAGGCACTACCTTGGTTTGGTGGGAAGGCATGTTATCGGGAAAACTAGTGTCCATTCAGAGCTACTAGTCCCACTAAGACAGGTAGCTATCTTAGAAACAAACAAACTAAAGTCAGTTGTGTTTTCCTTTATGAGAGATAGATGCGAGAGAAGCAGAGAGTACCAACCTCAGTCTTTTTCTTGGCTCCTTGCTTGTTTCCTCTTCCCTTTGACAGAGCTTCGCCACTCTTTCCTCACTTGTCCCACTTCAAAGAACACCTGTAGAGTCAAAGCAGCATAATACCATCAAAGCATAGAGATCTATAACCATAAACAATATAGGATCAAATGTATATTAACCATACAAATGCATACATCAATACAAGATTCAGAAATATACAAGAATATGGAGGAAAGCTCAAATAGCTTTATTGATAGAAGTAGTAGAAGAGAGGATTACAACCCAACGGTCTGACCGAGCACCATCCTCCCAGCATGAAATCCCTTTTCACCTCATGAAAAGCTAGATCACCCAACACTATTATGTTTCACAGAGAAACCAACAACACTTCCTTACAAAATACAAAATTCCAGCCTCTGGATCTCTAGGATGAGGGATCCATATATAGATATTTGCAGGTGAGTGAGTCAACGTCTGGGATTTTGATTAGTGTCATTTCTCTTATAGTTCTTGGTTCTACTTGGAGATTTCATGATCTCTTACTCATCCCTGGGCGAATTCAGAGAGGCAAGTGTCAAATGAGCAGTTTCTAGAAGATTCTATGGGTTTCCACCTAGCAAACTGCCTCTACCATTTGTCTGCTCTCGCTCATTGTACCCTACAAAAGGGATTTTCAGTATGCATTGCACCCTGTATGTGTAACAGGCGAGATGCATCACACCCTCCACATAAAGCAGTTTGTATGGTCAAGGTTTGACCATTTCTGAGCAGTTTTTCAGGGAGAACTTCTGGGAAATGATGTAATCAGCTGACCTTGTTCCTTTAGGGTATGAAACAACACTTTTAGGGGCTTATAAGCCCTTGGTTTATGGACATATGTGATTTGGTTTGCAGTGCCCAAATATGTCTATAACAGTTGCCCCCTAAAGCATGAGGTCGTAAATCTTATGATGTCGGGTGAAATGCTTTATCATGAGGATCCGAGGTTTTTCGAACTGGAAGGTGACCTGTAATAAGTTACAATACAATACATTATCTTCATAATATTTTAATGATCTAGCTAAGGTGAGCATTCCCATGCCCAGCTTTATAAATTCATTTTCATGTACATAGGATAGACAACCATCTATGTGACAGACTGATGATTCTGGTAGAGCCATCATCCCTTAGCTTGGATGATTATCTATGAAGCTATGATGTACATTTGATGTATTTATTTTTGTGAATATATCATAGCTCGGATGGATGAAACTAGATCTGGGGTCTTCAAACTTGTGCAATCTTCGCCTGAAGTACAAGTCGATCCATGTGAAAAGATGTTTTGATGTCAAACATGGAAAGACATCGCCTGATTACCAGCCAATGATGTAAGTCGTTAACAGGCGCAAGAGGAATCACTGATAATGATGATGAACCTCAAGGTACTACAGTACAATTCACGTGGTGTGAATACATGAGTCGATGTTGAACACCACATAAAATATTTTGGTCAAAGGTCATTGATGTAAACCTGTCGTCGGAAGTGAGAAACTTGCCATTAAGGCATGCAAGCTTCATAGTACTGAAAGGGTTGTTCCTAAGTCGACTTCTTGGATAATGAGCTAATGTCGACAAGAAGTGACCCGTCATAGGAGGGCCTTAATGAATCCCCCATCTACGACACAGAACAAAGCAAATGATTTTGTGGAGGTGAAAACGATCTGATGATACAAGGTTCAGGGTGGCGGTCATGAAATAATGGAGGGTAAAGGTATTGCAGCAGATGAGGCGTAAGCTGGGTTGGTGAATTCTCTGAGCGACTTCTCTTGAACATATCGGTGACACTGAAATGGATTGGTAGCATTAACCCCAAAAATTGATGGTATGGAGGACCAATGGTGATATGACCGGTGAACGGAATAACCCAACCTGACTCAATCATGGTGATGGAGTGAAAGTGTCATGTTCAAGAGCGACCTACTACCAATAAAGTTCTTCAAGTTTTCTTCCCAATTTTTCCCCAGTCATTTCTGACCAATACCTCTTTATTTTTGTCAAGCTTGAGGAGGATAACATATGCTTGTTCTATAATTCTCTCTTCGGGCAAAACTGTCGCTATGTTTTAGCGAGCCTAGCGACAATGAAACTCGCTCTTATCTATAATGGACAATTTTGTCGCTATTGTTTTAATGAGTTTAATGAGAAAGATAACTTGATCCTTTTCAATTTTAGAGAGTCTAAAAAGAGACGGAAAGGAAACTCCAGTAATTTTTTTTCGTAGTATAATCCCTTAAGTACGAAAAAGTATAAAATGATATGAAAGGGATGAATTTTCCGATCACTTTAACGAGCCGAAAAAGACAAGTGCTTGATATTTTTGTGTAATGATCCCTCAGGTCCAAAAAGATTAAAATCTAGAGGAGGGATGGCACTTCCAATCACTTTAACGAGCTAGAGAGGCCAATTGCTCAGAAATATTTTTGTATTTTACGAGTCTAAAAAGAGCTTAAAAGAGACTCGTCTTTGAGGAACGAGTGATATTTTCAAGTAGCAGCTGGTTCCAGGTAAGGTTTGGAACTTTCCAATCATGAAAGTGTAAAGAAGATGTCTAATAGAATCACTCATCGCAACTGTTCCTCAAAAGGGTAAACAATCAAGTGGAGGCGGGTGATCGGCTAAAAAGTGGAGGTGATGGTAAGAACACGACCAAGGCTCAAAAGCTGATAGTAATGCGATCACAAGGGTTATTTACTGAAAGCGGGTTCATTTTTTAACGAGCTTGAATTCTGGGGGAACGTATGCTCATAACTAGGTTTATTTTTTAACGAGCTTGAACTTTGCAGAAACATTGCTCATGTCAGTCGTATAATAAGGATATCTCTCATCAGTAGGTTCATTTTTTAGGGAGCTTGCCCCATGCGCAAATTTACTCCAAAGCCTTTTGTATGCAAGCTAGGAATGACCAACCTACGAGGTTAAAGAGTTGAGAGCCTACAAACTATGAAAACAAGCCTACAAACTACGAAAATAAAAGGTTGTTTTTCACTTGCATGCAAAAGGTTTTCCTGCCCCCAAGTATAAAGAGAAGTAGAGTTTCCAGGTTACCATATGGAAGTTCTTGCATTAAAGCAAGGTTGTTTCATTCGCATTTGCAGACGAAACACTTCCTTGGCTCTGTCCATCGAAATAGACAAAGGTGAATGGTGGGAGCTTCCACTCACATAACATTTGACAAGGGAATCCTTTTCCAGTCTAATCCCATTTTTCTAAATGGACGAGTGTGTTAGACTAGTCATATATCCTACATGGAAACCTACCTTATATCTGAGGTTTTCCTACCGAAGCAGACCAGGGTGCATGCCCCTTGGGTTTAGTTACATCCACCAAATCACTCGTGCTCATTAGGTGGATGGACTGGAGCTCGATGAGACATTCCTTGTGAAAAAAGACTAGTTAGGGATGGTATTTGACTATTAGTCATGTTTGAACTAGGAAATGAAAGTTGGTCAACGAGCTGGACCATTCTGCCTTCATACGGGAAACACATCACCCTAAAGAGTGAGGGAACAATAGCTCCCATGTTGTAAATGTAGTCACGTCCAAGGAGTAGATTGTAATCTAATGGCCCTTGGAATACCATCACATTCAAATAAATGGTTTTCCTTCTCAAAGTTATAGGCAAATTTGGAAGGATCTCTAACAGTCAACTAGTTCCTTTGTTGAAGCCTGACAGATTTCGAATCTCAGGCAGAAGTAATGGTGAACCAAGCACTTTCCAAGCAGTTGAGGAAATGATACTCATGAAAGCCCCTTCATCTATGATAGTACCAGCCATGATCATTCTATAAGCTTGTACTATGATCCAGAATGGTACATTAGATGGTAAGCAGAGTCTCCCTAGTAGATTCCAATCGAAGGAAATGACTAGATTACTCGGAGGAGGGACCGAGTAGGCAGTTGGATGAATCTCCGACGAAATTCCTTCCTGCAGTAAAGGAGCGAGTAGATTTCCCCCAGGTTCATCGGATTCTGTGTTAACAAAAATAATTTGAACAATGTTGTTCTCATTCTCTTTGGTGATTGTATTATTTGAAGGTGAACCTTCTGAAGGCAAGACTAGTTCAACTGTCGTCTCGACCTGGTGAATTTCATCCGGTGTGGACTCAGAGGGCTTATCTTCAATGATAGGTGCTTCAACCGACAACAAAGGTGTGTTAGTCAGATTTTGAACTAGCGATGGACTCGGCAAGAGTTTCTTGTATCCGGGAGGAAGCCACAGCAGTGAAGCAAGATGGTTATCCAAGACTCTTCTAGCTTTGTCCAGGAACGGACAACAGTGGAGGGAATGATCGCCTTCACACAATCTACAAGGAAATTTAGATCTTCCTTTCTATCCATTGATTTCATTTTCACTAGTTGATGATGTGCTCTCAAACTAACCATCAGAGGTTGAAGACATCAGATTGTGCAAGCGGGGAGACCAGTCCCTTAAGATCCGTGGGATGCAAGGAAAATATCGATGATGGTGGTCCCCTTTGCAAATGACACAGGGAGATTTAGGTTTGGATGGTGCAGTCTGTGGATTTTTCCCAGACAATGCACGGTTGCACCTTTTAGCCAGTGGCCTCTTCTTCTTCTTCTCCTTCCCTTTCTTCTTCTTCTCAGTTACTTGGTTTTTAGTGTTATTAGTTTCACCAAGCGAAGAGGAAGAAGGAAAGGGAGAAAAAAACGAAGTAGAAGGTTGGGAGGTAACTCTAGTATCATCTGGTTGTTGATTTGATTGCTCAGGAATCACGGTGTTTTGAATGAAATAGGTCAAGAAAAGCCATAGTGTCAAGCCGATTGTAAGTCCTAGAAGGGACAAAGTAGCCATATGAGGAGCACCAACATCTCCCCAAGAGGAGAAGGGACTAGGATTCCCCCCAAGGGGAAATCCTTGATTGGTGGGCTCCATTTTCTCAACCTAAGACCAAAAAGGTAACAGTGATGTTATTTCGACTAAAATAAATTTTATGATGCTTTGACACAACTTGCTTTTTCAATTTTAAAGAGTCAAGAAAAAGCTAAAGATGACTCTAGTCGCCTTCAATTTTTAATGACCCTGAAGTGACAAGTGCTTAGATGGACCTTTTCTTTTTAAGGAGTCTGAAAAGGAATGAAAGTGACTAGTCTAGAAATCTAGACAGAGGGATTACCAAACCAATCGCAAAACTGCATAATATTTTTTACGTACGGCAGTCAATCTTCCCAAATGTTGTGTTCAGTGCATTGCAACCGATAGGGCAGTAGACACAACTTCCTAAGGATAAAGGATATAGCCTATTGTGGTATCCCAATATATACTCGATGGTACGTGGGAGCACAAGTCCGTACTGGTACTTTTCGTATCAAAGAGGAGGAATCACCCAACCTATGATGAAAACAATAGTTACTAGGTTTTACGACGCCGAAATACATCTCTAGCCTAGAATTCTAGATGTTGTGTGTTAGGTTCCAAAGCGTTTTTATGTTCATTGAGGTTTATTTTACAGTTGATCTTTCTTAAGAAGTTTGCCTTTAAGTTTCACTGCGTGATTTAGATATACAATTCCTAACCATGAAATCTAAGATGATAAACAGTTGTTTACTTTCTTTTTGCAATGAAAATCCTAGCTAGTAAGGAAAGAGAAGTAAAATTCTTTCAACATAGAGCAAAGAGCACACACTAAGATGCACTATCCTAAATCAATTTACGCATGCAGTCTAAATGCAAATGCACATGCATGTATTTGTTTTTCAGTTTCCTTAATGTGAGAATGACAAAGAGAAAACTAAGTACAGATCTGAACTATCTTTCTTCAAAGAAAAACTTTAGCAATTTCTTTTTCAAAATGAAAGGAAGATTTAGACGACACTTTCAATTTCGACTTGAAAACTACTTTCGACACTTCAAAGAATTGATTATCCAAATCAAATATAATGGCAAAAGTGTGATCGACTATCTAAAAGAGAAAGACTTTATGACACTCTTTTCTTTGACCAAAAACGACACTTGTGACACTTTCAAATCAAAATATGATAGTTCGATTAACCTACTTTTTGCAAAGGAGAACTGTAAATGATGAAAAATACATAAAAAAAAACATTCACAATTCTTTATCAATGGAAGCTGAATAATGAAAAGGAAGAGAGTTTCAACAGTGATATAATGATCATAGACAACAAAACTGCTGAATAAAACTGAAGACAATGAAGAAAAAACCAAAATCTAGAGGCAAAAGCAGTCTCACTCGATCCCTCGCACATGTAACATAGGGAAACAGGGATGCATCTCACCTACAACACACGGGAGGTGTGATGCATCCAGGTTGCCAATGAGAGATAGTGCAATGGTCTAGGGATGAGATTGAGCTTGGTTTTGACTCAATTTGCAGCTAAGCTCAGGAATTTAGGCTAAGCTAATGATAGGTAGTAGAAACAAAGTATAGGGGCTTATCTAATGAGGTTATTTGAGCTACCACCAAGGCACTTAGGATGTTTGCAAGTCAGATGTTCAGTTCATAAACTAACCCAAAGATTGACTGAAGCAATGTTGATCTACTTTGCAGTTGCATAACAAGAGAAGTTCGAAGGCTAGCTGGCTTAACTTTAGGCTCCATAAGTAGTTTATAAAGCAGAAAACAGTGACTAACAATCAAACTATTTGCTCCCCAGTGGAGTCGCCATTTTGTTATCAGAAAACTAGTGTCCATTCAAAGCTCCTAGTCACACTAAGATGGGTAGCTATCTTAGAAACAAACTAACTAAAGTCACTTTTGTTTTCCTTTATGAGAGATAGATGAGAGAGAAGTAGAGAGTACCAACCTCAGTCTTTTTCTTGGCTCCTTGCTTGTTTCCTCTCCCCTTTGACAGAGCTTCACCATTCTTTCCTCACTTGTCCCACTTCAAATAACACCTGTAGAGTCAAAGCAAAATAATACCATCAAAGCATAAACATCTATAACCATAAACAATATAGGATCAAATGTATATTAACCATACAAAGGCATACATCAATACAAGATTCAGAAATATACAAGAATATGGAGGAAAACTCAAACAACTTTATTGATAGAAGTAGTAGAAGAGAGGATTACAACCCAACTGTCTGACCCAGCACCATCCTCCCAGCATGAAAGCCCTTTTCACCTCATGAAAAGCTAGATCACCCAACACTATTATGTTTCACAGAGAAACCAACAGCACTTCCTTACAAAATACAAAATTCCAGCCTCTAGATCTCTAGGATGAGGGATCCATATATATATATTTGCAGGTGAGTGAGTCAACTTTTTGGATTTTGATTAGTGTCATTTCTCTGATATTTCTTGGTTCCACTTGGGGATTTCATGATCTCTTACTCATCCCTGGGCGAATTCAGAGAGGCAAGTGTCAAATGAGCAATTTCTAGAAGTTTCTCGGGGTTTCCACCTATCAAACTGCCTCTGCCATTTGTTTTCTCTCACTCATCGCACCCTACAAAAGGTATTTTCAGTATGCATTGCACCCTCTATGTGTAACAGGTGAGATGCATCACACCTTCAGCATAAAGCAGTTTGTATGGTCCAGTTTTGACCATTTCTGAGAAGTTTGTCAGGGAGAACTTCTGGGAAATGATGTAATCAGCTGACCTTGTTCCTTTAGGGTATGAAACAACACTTTTAGGGGCTTATAAGCCCTTGGTTTATGGACATATGTGATTGGGGTTGCAGTGCCCAAATATGTCTATAACAAGGTAGAACCCAAGCTAACATGAAAAGACATGGTAAGACTATCTCTATCTGGAGTGAATTTGTTTCTGCCATCAAGAAGTAATTCTATCCATTGGCCTACATGCAACAAGCCATGATGAGTTGGAAAAATCTTCGGCAATTGAAAGGGAAAAGTGTGCAAGGGTACACTCAAGAATTTAGAAAGAGAACATTGATTCTAGGTATCTCATTAAACTCACAAGAGACTCTTTTGAAGTACATTGGTGGTCTACACAGCTACATGAGGCATACCATATTCATGTTTAATCCCACTAGTATAGATGAGGTATCTGTAAAAGCTACTCATCTAGAAGCTAGAGGAAAGAATGGAAATCCAGAAGTTGGGGGACCATCCCAACCCACTGCAAGCAAGAGAAAGGAGAAGAGAAAGCAGAAGTGGAAAGAAAGGAAGGCTAACACTACACAAAAAAGCAAAGCTTCATGCACTCAATGTAAAAAGGATGGGCATGATGATGAGCATTGTTGGATTTTGCATCCAAAGCTGAGACCTAAGAAGTCTGAGGGCAAGAAGAAGAAGACTGCTGCAACTATTTAGAAAGATTTGGGGTCAAACTCGGGAGATGAAACAATCATTGTAGCCACGGGCATAAAAGGTAAGAATTATAAAGCATCTACTAGTAATTCTGCTCAATCTATTATTGATGAAGAACATGAGAGAAAAAGACATGAATTTTTCCATATTCGATTTGTTTCCAAACATCAAAAGGTTGATACTTTGTTTGATAGTGGCTCACAAGTAAATTTGATTTCTGAAGAAATTGTAAAGAAATTGGGATTAGCAACTACACCTCACATCAAACCATACCCATTAGGATGGTTGAATGATAAAGCACAACTACAAGTGACTAGACAATGCAAACTCAAGTTTTCTTTTTGGGTCAGCATTTGTAGATGAGGTTGAGTTAGACATAATTCCTTTGGATATATGTGGAATTGTTTTAGGGAGTCCTTACTTGTATGATAGAAAAGCCATTTTCTATAGAGCTGAGAACAAGTATCTACTTGTTAAAGATGGAATCAAATACTCTTTAAGATCTCATAAGCTCAAGAATAATTATACTCTTATAAACTCAGGGCAGATGAAAATAATGATAAATTCATGCAAACAATTCTTACTAATGTTTCTAAAGGAAAAAAAACCTGATAAAACCAATGTATTTGAGGGTTGTAATGCTAGGCAACAAGTTGATATAGAAAATATTGTTTCAGAGTATGATGTCCTATTTCAAGAACCTAAAGGTCTGCCACCCAAAAAGGAAATAGTACATGATATTATTTTGCAGCCAGATGTTCCATTGACTAACATTGGAATGTATAGGTTGTCTGCTTTAGAGAAGGCTGAAATCAAGAAGTAGGTGCAGGAGTTGCTCGAGAAGGGGTTCATCAGGCCTAGCACATCACCATGTGGGTCACCAATCATTTTGGTGAGGAAGAAAGATGGCTCATGGAGAATGTGCATTGACTATTGAGCACTAAATAAGATAACAATCAAAAATCGTTATCCCCTTCCTCACATGGATGATATTTTAGATCAATTGAAGGAAGCTGTTTATTTCACCAAGCTGGACTTGCACAGTGGATACCATCAAGTCAGAGTTGCAGAGCAAGATGCATGGAAGACTTCTTTCAAAACAAAGCAGGGATTGTATGAGTGGCTGGTTATGCGTTTTGGCTTAACCAATGCCCCTGCTACTTTCATGAGATTAATGAATGATGTACTTAGACCTTTCCTTGATGATTTGTTATTGTGTATCTCGATGACATTCTGATTTTCAGTAAAATGTGGGAGGAACACTTAAAGCATGTTAAGTAGACATTAGATGTTTTGAAAAGAGAAAAACTTTATGTTAAACTCTGAAAATGTGAATTTGGCAAAACATCTCTAAATTATTTGGGTCATATAGTAGGGGTGGTGAATTGAAAATAGATCCCTCTCAAGTGGTAGTCATTGTAAACTGGCCTAAACCCAAGTCTTCTATAGAAGTGAGAAGCTTCTTAGGAGCAGCACAATACTGGAGGAATTTTATCTCTAACTTTTCCTCAATTGCATCTCCCTTGCATGCTTTGACATGATTGAACAAGGTGTTTCAGTGGGGAGGCAAACATCAAAAAGCCTTCGACATCTTGAAGGAAAAGATTAGTACAACACCTATACTAGCATTGCCTGATCTACAAAGACCATTTGAGATCCAAACATATGCCAGTGACTATGCCATTAGAGCAGTGTTGACACAGCATGCTAAACCCATATGTTATCATTCTGAGACTTTTAACTCTGTAGTTGTTAACTATCCTACATATGATAAAGAATTGTATGCATTAGTTCAGAGTGTGAAAAAGTGGAAACATTACTTAATGGGAAAAGAGATAGTAATACATACTGATCATCAAACACTTCAATATCTACACTCCCAAACTAAATTGCAGCAATCAAGACATTACAGGTGGATGGGTTTTCTACAACAGTTTCATTTAGTCATCAGGTATAAAAAGGGAATACATAACAAAGTTGCAGACATGTTATCTAGACCCATTATAAATGCATCTACTATACTTAAGCATAATTATGTACTACATGGAAGTTACATTAAATAATATGCTCAAGATATAGACTTTAAATTTGTATATGAAACTTTGAATCAAGGAAAAAGGGTAGAAGAATTGGATTATCATGTGAAGGACCGACTCTTATATCATTGTGGGAAACTCTACATTACACAAACAGAGAGAGTAAATATAGTCAGAGAGGCACACACTTCTCTAATATTAGGTCACTTTGGGGTAAGTAAAAGAGTTGCACAGCTACAAAGGTTTTGTTATTGGCCAAAAATGAGTGAGGCAGTTTCTAGATATGTAAGAGGGTGTACTATGTGTGCTAAAAGAAAGCCCAAGAATAGAAACCTAAGCCTCTACACTCCATTACTAGTTCCTTCTCACCCTTGGGAAAGTGTTTCCATGGATTTTTTTGGGGAACTACCTAAGTCTAGAAAAGGTCATAATTATCTGTATGTGGTTGTGGATAGGTTCAGAAAAATGTACATTTTGATACCTTGCAATAAGTAGATTACAACTAAACAAACTACAAAATTGTTCTTTGAACATGTATGGTTTCATTTTGGATTACCTACTTCTATTTTATCTGATCGAGACACCCGATTTGTGGGGAAGTTTTGGTCAAGTATATGGGAGCTGATGGACACCCAACTAAGGAAAAGCACAACTTTTCATCCACAAACCGATGGCCAGATATAAGTAGTTAACAGGACAATGATCCAGCTACTTAGAGGACATTGCAACAAACATCCTAAACTTTGGGATGAACACTTGTGTTATGTGCAGCATGCTTACAACAGAGAAAAACATTCTTCTACATAGAGATCTCCTTTTGAAACCTATTTTGGTTTCACACCAAGGTCTCCTTTGGATTTTGTCTTTGGTAAAGATACCATCATTGATGGACACAGTGATGTGGACAAGGCAACTAGGTTCATTGAACAGATCCAGGAGATCCACCAGGCAATACAGGAACAGTTGGAAAAGGGCCAAGCCAAATACAAGGCAAGGCATGACAAGCATCGGGTGGAGCATAGTTTCCAAGTTGGTGATCAGGTCTGGCTATATATCAGCAAGGACAGGATGCAAGGTGAAGGTAAAAAGCTAAAGCCTATCAGGTACAGACCCTTCAAGATACTTGAGAGGATCGATGAAAATTCTTTTCACCTTGATCTACCAGCTTACATGCACATCTACTCAGCCATAAATGTAGGTTGCTTGACATTGTTTGAACCTTCAATGATTGAGGATCCTGAAGAGCAAGGTCAATTGCCTTCTATTGATGACCTGCTACCTGAATATCTGAATGAATTGTAGGAAGACACAGTCTTGGACAGGAAGGTGAGGACAACGTGCAAAGGATATGTTGAGTACCTCAGAATTGGAACCAAAGGTTCGAAGCCCAGCAAGGCAAAATGGATTGAGATTGGACAAGTGAGACAGCAGTACCCTCACTTAGTCGATGCTTGAAAACCAACTTTTGGTGGTCCAAAATCTTTTCAGTGGGAAGGCTATGATTCGAATTGGATCCATAAAGAATAATCAAAAGAACCATGGTTGTACTAGGTCGGGACAGACTTCAAATAATTGAGAGCAGGGATCAAAAACACCTCTAAAACAATGGCAGTTGGTAGCCAGCGTGGAACGACAAGGACCTCGGTCAAAACGCACTGACCGAGGCCTATGGAGACTTTGAAGGAGGAAAAATTAGCCCCTAGAAGCCAGGAACAGGAAATGAAGGGAGTTTTTAATGTGTGATTAGCTAATCGTGCATCGTTGGGCAAAATCATTTGAAAAGGAGGGGCCCCAAGTGCTCGGTCGCATGGGAGTTGGGAAAACCATTGGGAAAAGGCTAAAGGCTAAGGCAAGACCCACGCTCTAAAAACTGACAGTATTCATCGGGGCATCCTTAGGCAGTAAGCAGATTTGGTGAAAACAGAGCGATTCCACTCAGTGCCCGATGTGTGGCAAGCGGAGGAGAGAGAAAACTACTGCTCATTACGTGCTAATGGTCAAGCAAGTCAACCGTGCGAAATGAGCGGATGGTGTTGGATTTGGGGGATTCAGATCTAATGGTTGATATCATGCCCAATGATAAGACTAGATTTAACGAGGGATTAAGCCACGATCTAAGAGAATTTGAGGTCTAATTTGACTGCCACGGTGGTGGATGACTCATTCCACGTTGTAACTGAAGAACCGAACCGACGAAGCAAGTTAGCATAGTTTGCAGGAGGACAAGTGGCCACTCCCTGTGAGTCTGATGATGACACCGAGACAAGGAACTCCAAGCGAAGTTGTAGCAAGTGATCCAACAGAGTTGGAAGAGGAATCGAATAGCCATGAGCTCGAGTGGTTTTAAAGTCATGCACAGACCAGCAGAAGGAGCACACACACATGGAAGAATAGAGAGAGTAGACAGAGAGAGCAAAAAGTAGTAAGAAGACATAGGGTTGAGCTGACCAAAGGCAGCATTGAGCACCAGAGGGCTTGAGAAATTGGAGCCATTCCTGAAGGGGATCTATCAGGACTGAGCACCACATTGGGCTCCTTCCATTGTAGACTCGAGAGTTCGAAAAACTGGTAAGGCCAAGATTCTGTGTACTCAAGTGGCTTGGGAAATCCAAGAACCACCTTGCCAAGCTATCCTGTGACAGGAGACTCATATTGAGCTCCTTCTTTGTAATTCTCTGCTTTAAGACACAATAAAAGAAGGCCACCACTAAAATCTAGATCGGAGATGTAGCCCTGGAGGATAGGGTGAACTCCTTATTAATTTCTTGTGTTCTTATATTTGCTTACTATGTTTCTCTATTGTCTTCCATTTCAAGTGTCTATGTATTTGCAATCTGATCAATCCGTTCCTTAAATAACCTAGACACACACACCGACACATGAGTGTGTAATACCTCTATTTAATAATTCTTAACTGAGATCACTCATAGGGTGACTTTTAGATCAAATATAGTGTTTGAGATTAAGGAGGAAGAATCAGACTCAACAACAGAGGAGGAATCATAAGATGAAGAGCCACAAACTCTAGGTGTGAGAGGATCAGTTCGATAAAGAAGGTAGTCAGAAAGGTATAGTCCATTTGCTTTCTATTCAAACTTTGCTTTATCTATTACTGATGATGATCCCATAACTGTGAAGGAAGCAGTAGATCCAGAGGATGGCAAACACTAGAAAGAGATCATGGTTGATGAAATGGCATCTTTGTACAAAAATGAGGCTTGGGATCTGGTGGAGTTTCCGGCAAGAAGGAAACCCAATGGCAACAAATGGGTGTTCAAGAAGAAGATAAATGCAGAAGGAAAGTTGGAGAAATAAAAAGCTTGGTTGGTAGCAAAAGGTTATTCCCAGGTGCCAAGAATTGATTTTGGTGATATTTTTTTTCCTGTTGCCAAGGTAATTTCTATTAGATTACTTTTATCTGTTGCTGCTACTTTTGATTTTGAGGTAGAATAGAGGGATGTGAAGACAACATTTCTTCACATGGATCTAGAAGAGGAAATATACATGAAGCAACCTGAAGGCTTTGCAGTGAAGGTTAAGAAAAAAACTGGTATGCAAGTTAAAGAAGTCTCTGTATGGGTTAAAACAGTCACCAAGGATGTGATATCAGAAATTTGATGCATTTATACGGGGACTTGGCTTCACCAGAAGAAAAGAAGATCACTATGTGTATTTTAAATTAATTGGTGACTATGTTATTTATCTGGTCTTGTATGTGGATGATATTTTGTTGGTTGAAAATGACAAAGAAATTATCCAGGATTTGACGACCCAGTTGTCCTCCAAATTTGACTTGAAAGATATTGTTGTTACAGACTATATTTTGGCCATGGAAATTAAAAGAGATCGGGCAAAGAGGAAGCTCTGGTTAAACCATAGGAAGTATGTTGAGACAATACTGCTAAGGTTTAATGTGCATGATAGTAAATTGGTGAAGGTTCCTATTCCTGTAGGTGTGAGGTTATCTGTTGAATAGTGTCTCAAGACACAAGAAGAGGAAGAGGACATGTCTCGTGTTCCATATGCAAGTGCAGTTGGTAGCTTGATGTATGTAATGGTTAGTACTAAACCAGACATTGCACATGCAGTGGGAGTATTGAGCAAGTTTATGTCAAAACCAGGGAAGGAGCACTGGACAGAAGTGAAGCGGGTTTCCAGGTATTTACGTGGCACTAGTGATTATGGTTTGTGCTACCAAGGAAGATTAGGAATGGACAAAATGTTGGATATTCATGGGTTTGTTGATGAAAACTAGGCTAGAGATCTGGATTAGAGAAGATCTACAAGTGGGTATGTGTTTGACCTATTTGGAGGTGCAGTTAGTTGGATGACTAGGAAACTATCAACTATAGAGGCAGAATACATGGAAGCCACTCATGCAAGCAAGGAAGCAGTTTAGTTGCAGAGATTGTGTTCAAGTATGGGGTTAGTACAGGGAGCTATAAGGATAGACTGTGACAGCCAAAGTGCAATTTTCTTGGCAAAGAACCCTGCATATCATTCAAAGCAAAGCACATTGATGTTCAGTATCACTTTGTGAGGGATATGATAGAAGAAAAAAAGGTGTTTCTAGTAAAGGTGGACACTTTGAAGAATACTACAAATGAATTGACAAAATATGTGAGCTCTGAGAAGTTATCTTGGTGTAGAGAGACAATGGGGGTTTCAGGGCTAGAAAAATGACTAAGCTCTCTTGTGGCCCCTTATGGAAAGAAAACAACAAGTAGGATAATGTTGGGTTGTGTTATATTCTTTCCACGTCTAGCCCACGTAGTTAACCAGGGGCTTAGAGGGAAGGCGAAGCCCCCCTTCGTTGTGCCGATTGTGTAGCGAGGGTGGGTCACAGGGGGTTTGAACTGTACCCATAACCCCACTTTATGGGGTCTGGGGCAGCACCCTAGAAAATTTTGGTTTTGGACCTTATGTTAGGTTAGGTGGACCCACCTATGGTTTTGTGCATTATTTTCGCACATGTTTTTTGGACGCAATGGTTTTTGGTCCATGGTATTGGATACTTCGGCATGTATAAATTTGTATTATAACATTGAAAGGAACATAATGAAAAATCAAGCTGGTAGTCTCAGTTTTAGGATCTGTTGATACCTCGAAAATCGCTGCAACAACATTGGGGAAACCACCCGGTCCGGACCTTAGTACAACTCCTTTTCCGTTTGGGATAGTGGCTCCAACTGGGGGTAATGGGACCAATTTCCCAGCAATAGATAAAATGGGATGAGTGAATGTTTTATAAATAACACTAGTGATAGGTGGAAGGCTGAAACTATTGACAGAAATATAAGTAAATGAAACTATCCCGGGAATCTATTGAGCTCTAAAGCGTAGCTTTTAATGCTCTATATCTAAAAGATAAACATATAGATGATTGTATCCTTAAGACATAGATATTGAATTATTTAAGATGGTTGTGCTTAAATAGTTAAGTGCAGCGATTAAAGCAATATTAATACACTTTACACATTTATATCATTAACATATACATGATTAAAAGTAAAGGCATATCATATAAACACCCAATAGTGGAATGAATAAGATTTGTTGTTATAGCGCATGCATACAATCAACGATAGCAAGATAATTACATAACAATTCACATACACAGAATGACTTCAGACAAAGATAGAAATACCATTTGAGATGTATGCCACTCCCAGATATCAATCGCTATGTGTGGCTCTTCCCTTAATGCATAAACATTCCTCAATCAATGATAATAGTGCACAATTGTATCAAGAAATTTCTCCATTAAAGTAAAAGCGACTGGTCGAGTTTCATAAAAGAATAAAGGCTGAAGCACAATAGTGCAAACTTCAGTCTGTTAAGTCTATTACAAAATTTTACGACCCTTTCTAAAAACATGAAAGGGTCTATAAATACTATGCTAATCTAAATATCTATAAAACATAAATGCTAACTAAGCTGATATCAATAACTTTTTGTTGCTATTTCTGCTGGCGATCTGAGGAGCTGGAGGATGATTCATTATGTCGGCTGCTTTCCTTTGAACCTGAGCTGATTAATGGCAAGCATTGGCTCAATTTCAGGAGGTTTGTTGAGCCGCGAACTGAGCTGTGCAGCGTAGGTGGCGTCTTGGATGTCGGGGATCACAAATTGAATGGCATCGGTTAAGCATTTGAGGGCGGCTCTTTGTTCATGAGGCTTGACTAGGAAGTGCCAATATGTTTCCATGTTTAAACTGTTAACCCCGGCGATTAATCTTCCTCTGCTTTCTAACTCTAGATAACACGTTTGCTCCAATGTATTCCCTGTAGTAACCTTTCCAGGTGTACACTGGGAAATCATGTTTGCTATGTAGAGTGTATCGTTAACTAGATCAATCAAATTGTTAGAAGTCAATCTACACCTTGAAGCTGCTCTCTCTGCCTTTAACACCTGTGTGTGCCATTCCGTGAACAGTATATCCTTATGAACCTCAAGTATTCTTGGCAAATTGGAGGCTTTTCCCGATTTCGAATCTTTCCATTCGAGGTATGTTGTAATAGCTTCATCGGCTTGATTCAAGTCATCCCTTGCCTTTTCTACCTGCTCATTTACGGCTGTAGTTAATTCGTAGAGTGGTTTCGCTTGAGAGAGGTGTTGAGCCAAGAGTTTAACTTGCGCTATCAACACATTGTTGATCAACATTGCCTCTTTTCTGAATTCCATTATCTACGAATCTCCTTTGATATTCTCTAGCTGTGCTGTAATTTGAGCGATATGCTCATCCTTGTTTTTTAACAATTGCTCATTCACCGCTTTTAATTGCTCCAAAACCTCTGTTAATTCATTTTGTTTCTGGATTGCTGCCTGATTAATCCCCTGTTTCTCTTCCTCCCATAGTTGAGCCAATTGGCTATTTATTTGTTGTTGCTCCACTAACTGTTCGTCTGCGTGCGCTGTCCTCTGTTGTTGTGTCGCTAACTGCTCCTCGGCTTGTGTTACCCTCTGTCTTATCTCAACTAATTCTATTTGTAACGTGGAGATTTCCTGGTCTTTAGTCTTTAATAAAAGACTTACCTCTGATGCTTTGTCAATGGTTGCAGCTGAATAAGCTCCAACGTACTGTGACAATTTAGTCAGATCATCAGAGGGATCCAGTTTCTCCTTCCACACTACATTGCCCATGACCGTTTGTTCTGGAAAGATAGAAGGTTGATCAAGCCTTCGTCTCTTCCTCGATCGCTTTACCACTGCTCTGTGCCTTGGGTTGTAGAAGACATCCAATGGAGGAATATCTTCTACTTGTAGAGTGATTTGGTCACTAGGACCTTTCGGAATTACTTCCACATCCTTAGTTTTAGGTGGGCCGCTGGTTCCGCTCAGAACCTGAGATGAGGTATCATCCTGCTCACTGCTGGTTTTAGGAGTATCAGTGCTTAGCGAGTCTTTCCCTCCACTAATAATAGTGCTGAACTACTGCCATTCCTTTTGCAGTTCGGGGTCTGTGATAGCACCCATGTTAGTATCGGTGGTGGTTTGTTTAGACTGAGACTCCTTCAGCAATTGCTCTTGTTTTTCCTTTTCTTGCTGCTCCTGTTCCTTCTACCACATCTCCGCCTGCTCTCTTTGCTGGTTTTCCTCCTGCTCTTTGCGCTGTCTATCTTCCTCTTCTTTCTTTGAGCGCTCTTCCTGCTCTTTCCTTAAGCGCTTTTGTTGTTCTTTCTTCAGCTTCTCCTCTTGGTCTTTCTTTTGTTGCTCCTCCTGCTCATTATTATTGGCCTTCGTTGTAGCAAGAGGTTCCTTTGTCTGTTGTTGGCTAGGCTCACTTGATGATGCGGCTTGGGTTGGCATTAATAAATCTAGAGGCAGAGTTTGCAACCTCTGCTCTCTAAGTTTGTTAAACTTAGTTAACCCTTCATCATTGTACCGCATCCTTGTGAGTTCTTTGGCTTGACCTATTGATTCAGCTGAAGAGAACATATCATCGAACATATCTTCTTTATGATCAAATGTTGCTAATTTGGCATGTTCCAAAGCGGCATATGCAGTTCGCTTTGGGTCAAATGCTCTATTCGGAATTGTGGCAAGATTTAGAGCTTGAATCTTCTTGGCCTCTTTTTCCGCATGTTTTAGATCATGCAGGGTGAAGACTCCACATCTGAAGGGAAAAGTAGGCCAGCCCCTTTTCTTCTCCTTTTTGAGAGTCTG
>APFE030181137.1:128176-143077 GCA_000404065.3 Pinus taeda | reverse complement strand
ATCTGCATTAGATATGACATTGGGTGGCTTTGTTTCTGTTTTCTTATAAGTCCTAAAAGGTCTTTTGTTTGAAGTTTCGGCCACCTATTTCTTTATGTCAATCATTTTGTTGGACAATGTTTTCAGGACCTTTTGCAATCCTTCCATGTCATATGGGTCTTTTGGGCTTTTCTTCTTGGAGTCTTCTTTAAAAGAAACTTTTTTAGCTTTTCTGTCTTCCAAGGAAGCTTTATTTTCTAAGGAATTGATGCATTTTTCCACATCGAGTGCTTCTTTCATATTTTCTGCTAAGGTAGGTTTCCCAGCCCGGTCCACAAAAATGGCTATATTGGCAGGCAGGGCAGTGATATACCATTTACTTCGTATTTGTTCACTTGGTTTGGAAGCTGTAGGGATTTTGTTGAGGAGTTTATTGAAACGAGCATTAAATTCCTTAATCGGTTCCCTATGCTCTATTCTCAAGTTGGAGAGATCGTTTATTAAAGTTGCCAAAGACCTATCATCTCCATACTTAGTAAGAAACTTCTCTTGGCAAGTATCCCAACTGGTAATGGAACCAGAGGGTAGGGAGAAATACCAGGATCCTACTGATCCTTGCAAAGTATAAGGGAAAAGTCTGACAACAACATCTTCTTGTGTCACCCCTTTCAAGTTGACCGACAGCATGAAATTATTAATGTGTTCTTCGGCCTGAGTTCCATCATCTGGATGAAATTTAGGAAGCCATTTTTCAGGGGCATCTGGTAAAGGATGCAATGGCGCAGGCATATTGACCACGCCGGGTCTGGTCCATGGATCTACCATTATAATAGTACCCGTGGTTGATACTGCTATTGGGTTTCCAGATGGATGGGAAGAAGATGATACTGAAGGGTGAACAGATTGAGATGCTGAGGCTTCTGTTCCCTGGTGGACAACAATATGTAATGGAGGAGTGGGTGGTTGACTTTGCATATGAGGAGATGAAACGGATGATGTGGAAGAAAGTTCTTCACTATCAGACCCTTTGGTATGCTTCTTGGCCCTTTTCCTTTCGAGTAAAGGGAACTCTATAGGTTCGATACCAAGCTTTCCACTTTGGAGTCTGGTAAGTGGATGAGATATATTAAACTGCGAAGTCGCACTGCTTTGTGATACTTCAGATTTTTGTGGCGAAATCGAGAAGGTCTGAAGTTTATGGATAAGAGATTGGAATTCAAGGGATTCAAGACTCAATTGTTCTGAAGTATGATGGGTGTGAGCAGTGGTAGTTGATTCCTGTTGTTCTTGATTGCGCGTTGGAGAACCAGCATGCGATCGAGAATAACTAGGAGATTGGGAGGGAGAATTACTCTTAGAATGGCTTGCAGATTTGGATTTACTTGCCATTCACAGTCAGACCCTCCTTCTAGCACCAAAAATGTTGATGCCTCGAAAATCGCTGCAACAACATTGGGGAAACCACACGGTCCGGACCTTAGTATAGCTCCTTTTCCGTTTGGGATAATAGCTCCGACTGGGGGTAATGGGACCAGTTTCCCAGCAATAGATAAAATGGGATGAGTGAATGTTTTATAAATAACACTAGTGATAGGTGGAAGGCTGAAACTATTGACAGAAATATAAGTAAATGAAACTATCGCGGGAATCTATTGAGCTCTAAAGCGTAGCTTTTGATGCTCTATATCTAAAAGATAAACATATAGATAGTTGTATCCTTAAGACATAGATATTGAATTATTTAAGATGGTTGTGCTTAAATAGTTAAGCGCGGCGATCAAAGCGATATTACTACACTTTACACATCTATATCATTAACATATACATGATTAAAAGTAAAGGCATATCATATAAACACCCAATAGTGGAATGAATAAGATTTGCTGTTATAGCGCATGCATACAATCAACGATAGCAAGATAATTACATAACAATTCACATACACAGAATGACTTCAGACAAAGATAGAAATACCATTTGAGTTGTATGCCACTCCCAGATATCAATCGCTATGTGTGGATCTTCCCTTAACGCATAAACATTCCTCAATCAATGACAATAGTGCACAATTGTATCAAGAAATTTCTCCATTAAAGTAAAAGCGACTGGTCGAGTTTCATAAAAGAATAAAGGCTGAAGCACAATAGTGAACTTTCAGTCGTTAAGTCTATACAAAATTTTACGACCCTTTCTAAAAACATGAAAGGGTCTATAAATTACTATGCTAATCTAAATATCTATAAAACATAAATGCTAACTAAGCTGATATCAATAACTTTTTGTTGCATTTCTGCTGGCGATTTGAGGAGCTGGAGGATGATTCATCTGTCGGCTGCTTTCCTTTGAACCTGAGCTGATTAATGGCAAGCATTGGCTCAATTTCAGGAGGTTTGTTGAGCCGCGAACTGAGCTTTGCAGCGTAGGTGGTGTCTTGGATGTCGGGGATCATACATTGAACGACATCGGTTAAGCATTTGAGGGCGACTCTTTGTTCATGAGGCTTGACTAGGAAGTGCCAATATGTTTCCATGTTTAAACTGTTAACCCCGGCGATTAATCTTCCTCTTCTTTCTAACTCTGGATAACACGTTTGTCCCAATGTATTCGCTGTAGTAACCTTTCCAGGTGTACACTGGGAAATCATGTTTGCTATGTAGAGTGTATCGTTAACTAGATCAATCAAATTGTTAGAAGTCAATCTACACCTTGAAGCTGCTCTCTCTGCCTTTAACACCTGTGTGTGCCATTCCGTGAACAGTATATCCTTATCAACCTCAAGTATTCTTGGAAAATTGGAGGCTTTTCCCGATTTCGAATCTTGCCATTCGAGGTATGTTGTAATAGCTTCATCGGCTTGATTCAAGTCATCCCTGCCTTTTCTACCTGGTCATTTACAGCTGTAGTTAATTCGTAGAGTGGTTCCGCTTGAGAGAGGTGTTGAGCCAAGAGTTTAACTTGCGCTATCAGCGCATTGTTGATCAACATCGCCTCTTTTCTGAATTTCATTATCTGCGAATCTCCTTTAATATTCTCTAGCTGCACTGTAATTTGAGTGATATGCTCATCCTTGTTTTTTAACAATTGCTCATTCGCCGCTTTTAATTTCTCCAAAGCCTCTGTTAATTCATTTTGTTTCTGGATTGCTGCCTGATTAATCCTCTGTTTCTCTTCCTCCCATTGTTGAGCCAATTGGCTATTTATTTGTTGTTGCTCCACTAACTTTTCGTCTGCGTGCACTGTCCTCTGTTGTTGTGTCGCTAACTGCTCCTCGGCTTGTGTTACCCTTTGTCTTATCTCAGCTAATTCTATTTGTAACGTGGAGATTTCCTGGTCTTTAGTCTTTAATAAAAGACTTACCTCTGATGCTTTGTCAATGGTTGCAGCTGAATAAGCTCCAGCGTACTGTGACAATTTAGTCAGATCATTAGAGGGATCCAGTTTCTCCTTCCACACTACATTGCCCATGACCGTTTGTTCTGGAAAGATAGAAGGTTGATCAAGCCTTCGTCTCTTCCTCGATCGCTTTACCACTGCTCTATGCCTTGGGCTGTAGAAGACATCCAATGGAGGAATATCTTCTACTTGTAGAGTGATTTGGTCGCTAGGACCTTTCAGAATTACTTCCACATCCTTAGTTTTAGGTGGGCCGTTGGTTCCGCTCAGAACCTGAGATGAGGTATCATCCTGCTCACTGCTGGTTTTAGGAGTATCAGTGCTTAGCGAGTCTTTTCCTCCACTGATAATAGTGCTGAACTGCTGCCATTCCTTTTGCAGTTCGGGGTCTGTGATAGCACCCATGTTAGTATCGGTGGTGGTTTGTTTAGACTGAGACTCCTTCAACAATTGCTCTTGTTTTTCCTTTTCTTGCTGCTCGTGTTCCTTCTGCCGCATCTCCGCCTGCTCTCTTTGCTGGTTGTCCTCCTGCTCTTTGCGCTGTCTATCTTCCTCTTCTTTCTTTGAGCACTCTTCCTGCTCTTTCCTTAAGCGCTCTTGTTGTTCTTTCTTCAGCTTCTCCTCTTGGTCTTTCTTTTGTTTCTCCTCCTGCTCATTATTATTGGCCTTCGTTGTAGCAGGAGGTTCCTTTGTCTGTTGTTGGCTAGGCTCGCTTGATGATGCGGCTTGGGTTGGCATTAATAAATCTAGAGGTAGAGTTTGCAACCTCTGCTCTCTAAGTTTGTTAAACTCAGTTAACCCTTCATCGTTGTACTGCATCCTTGCGAGTTCTTTGGCTTGACCTATTGATTCAGCTAAAGAGAACATATCATCGAACATATCTTCTTTATGATCAAATGTTACTAATTTGGCATGTTCCAAAGCGGCATATGCAGTTCGCTTTGGGTCAAATGCTCTATTCAGAATTGTGGCAAGATTTAGAGCTTGAATCTTCTTGGCCTCTTTTTCCGCATGTTTTAGATCATGCAGGGTGAAGACTCCACATCTGAAGGGAAAAGTAGGCCAGCCCCTTTTCTTCTCCTTTTTGAGAGTCTGTCTAGTACTCTCAGCTGTAATCTGGTATGAAATTTCCCTTGCTAGCAGTTTGTCAGGGACATATAAGGGGAGGACATGAGGATTGGCTTGGCTGCCAAAGACTCTAACATAAGTAAAATACTCTTCACCAAACCAACTAGCCACTGCTGGCAAGTCAAAAAGAGGCTAGGGTAGGAGTATCCTTGGAATAGACTATCAAAAATTGAATAATAAACAGGAACCATGAAACCATTACAAATTTGATACAAGTGGTTTTTATAGGATGACTTCCACATCTTGCAATGGTAAATATGAATGGGCGAGGGGTCCTGTGCGGTCCACCTCCAACCAAGAATAGGGAATTCGGAATTAAAACACAAGGTATCTAGGATATATGCACTATAGTAGAACGGGGGAATTTTCCTCTCAGTGACTCTAGTTTTGTTCCTGAAGTCACTAACAGCTACTGCTAGCTTATCCGAAAGGATAGTAGCCCAATCCATAATCGTGCTGTTTACTACCGCCTCCATGAGAGGAACCATTTCAATGGTAAAAATGGCAGAGTCGTGTAAACCCCACAATGTACACATCATTATACCAGCATAGCAATAAGGAGAAAATAAAGAGTCGACTGAGTACTTACCGGAGGATTCATGCTTGTGTTTATTTGGATTTTGCCTCCAGTCCTTGATAGGTTCGGACTCAATCTCGTTCTCGCTTGTGAATTTCTCCAAAAAGGCGCTATTATATATCTTCTCCGGCTTAGGCAAATGATACGTTTGCCTCAGGTCTTCTGGCTTAAATGACCCAAAAATCCTCCCATCCTTCGTGATGAAAGTTCTGTCTATGATGGGGATTTCTTCAATTGCCCATTTCACAACATTGGTATATGGGAGAATTTGCTCCCTTGCCGCTATCCTATGGAGGAAGGAATCGGCCAAATCCTTGAGAGTGCACTCCGACTTCTTCAATGAATCCGCGGTAGCTTCTTCTACCATCTGCGTTGGTTTCTCGGCCTCTATCAAATCATAAGTTCCTTTCCAAGTTACTCTGGCGAGGCCTGCGCATGTGGTGTCGGATATTAGGTCCTTTTTGCTGTTTACTACGGCTTGTCCCGCAGCTGGTGGATTGGAGACACTTGCAACTTTCTTCTACTTTTTACCCATCATGCCCGAATTCCTGTGTAAGACTGTATTCTGCACAAAGAGGCAATTTTGGCATAACACAGAGATAGCAATAAAACTCACTGTTGATAGCAAATGAAAAGATAAACGTTGATATACTTTGCTTTTGTAAAACCGGCACGGAGACAATCTATAGGCAGATCTTAGGACATGGATCCATTAAGTTACCATATAGAGCCTGCCACCTTATAAATGCCCATTATACCAATATTTGGTCAAAAGATCTCTTAAAGCACGCAATGGGCATATTGACGGTCGAGCGGGAGTGATTATGCCTTAAATATCATTAAATCGGGCTTTCCAATCACTTTAACGGCTTTCTATTGAAAATCTTGCCTTATTGCATATGCATGACTGGCTTTAACAATGCTTTGAGTATCGCCGATCGTCGATTGCAGTATCGCATCAGCGAGAGGCACATGCGCAATAAGAATGAAACAAGGGGACCCGCCGATCGCCGATTGCGATATCGCATCGGCGAAAGGCATATGCGCAATGATTTTAAAACAAGGGGATGTGCCGATTTCCGATTGCCGATAGCTTTATCGCATCGGGGCTTTGATATGGGGCGCTTTAGTGGTGCATTTGGGTATTGCCGATCGCCGATCGCCGAACACTATATCACATCGGCGGAAAGTCTTTTGGCCATTTGTTGCATCCTTTATGTTATTGCGATATGTGATCTTCCGATCGCTTTATCGCAATAACCGAATATTCGCTTTATTTCCATTTTTAAATAGATATTGCTTTTAAAGGGTTTACTCATAAAGTGCTCCTTTGATTATCAGACTTTTATAAAGTAAAAGTTTTGATATCAATTTTATTTTTAAAGGGACCCATTTCACATTTTAATGTTTGAATAAAAATAACATGAAATGGGGGGTTGTTTGCAAAGCACAACAAGATCCAGGAGAAAATCTCTGTGTATATGTGTTTTATGTGTTATGCTATCACATTGTTTATTTTCTATGTTTTAAAATTCATATGCAGGTAATTTCTGTACGGGGTTAAAACCTACAATCAGATCTGATCCATGTCGTTCTTTCGCAGGGAAGATATGATCTTACGTTTCCCTAATAACGACGCTAAAATGTTATCACTCCATAGTGTCCTAGGCTAAGAAGGAGACCCGCGAAGGTAACGTCAAACCAAGCTTTTAGTTTGGTAGCTAGCCCTACCAAACCAAAGAGGGCTCTCTGTAATTTCACAGCCAAAAATGACTGGAGGAAGAAAAGTTATTAGACTAGGTACGTTGTTCTCTAGGGTTTTGAAAAACTTAGTTGCCGAAATACAAAGGAGAAAGGTAGGCATGTCTCAATGGCACTTCGAGGCTTTGTTAGTGTAGTTTAGAGTAGAAAAGCAAAGGATCAAAATGAGCATGGCAAGCATGAATTCATTTATCAAAATATGAATAACAAAAACATGAAATTTCTACCACAACAGAGCTTAAACTTAAGAATTATGTTTATTAACTCATAGGAATATTACTGAAAGCAAAGAGATCAAAGGATGAATTATCCATTCATAAAAGTGAATTATAGAAGAAAAACACTGCCACAAGATCATACCACATGAATTCCTGAATAATAGTTGCAACTAGCTTGTATTAGTGCAAAATGGTCAAGTACAATAGCTCCACTAGACTCTCAAACATCCAACCCTCTATATGGCTTAGATTGGGTTACATATAGACCAAAAACTACATCCAGGGGTCAAATTCCTCAGTATAGAATTAGTTTACACAAATATCTCTAACCAAACCTAATGCCTAGGGAGGTTAAAACAAACTCCCAAATTGGCCTAAAACTGATTCGTTTGACCATGGAAACCTTTACAAGCATGAATCTACTTAATTTTTACTTTAAGAAACATAATTACACCTCAATACATCATTATAACACCATAAATGAGAAATTACATCAAGAAACCTTGAACTTGACTAAGAAAATTAAAAAAAAAAAACTTCCAGGCAAAAAAGTGGCGAATTGCGTGAAAATATAGCGTATCTGCAGAAAACATAGTGTGCTGCTTGAAAGGCTTTTGGAGGGGTTCTCGTGCTCCAAATCAAGATCTGTAAAATGCTGGAAAAATCTATGCATGTCTACTACATCATAGAACCCTCGAGCACTAAAAAATATTGCTCCAAGACCTCCAAAATTTAATTATCCCACAACTACTGCAAAAACGTAGCGTGTTTTTGAAAAAGGACAGAAAGGCGTTTGTTCGCTACTTTTTGTACTTTTTGACCTGCCAGAATGTGCTGAAGTAGAAATTTGATTAGATAATTTTAATGTGGAGGTCAATAGGAATCCAGAAATGTAAATCTTTTGTCAAATGGAGACCCCCAACAAAAACATAGCGTGGGGCACGCTACCTTTTTGGACAAAAAACTACGTAAAATTTTTGGGTTTTCTGCAAAAATAGGCCTCAAAGATGGAACAATATATCTCCAACCATGAAAATTTTTGCGAACCTGGGAGAATTTTCTGTAGCTAAGGATGTGGTGTATTAAAACCTCTCTCAGTTTTGGAAATTCATTTTAATTTTCTCAGAATCCATGTCACGAATTCATGATTAAAACAGAAAATTAACTTGGAAAATTTTGATTTTCTGAAATATGTCTCCAAGAAGGTTGCATATCTCCCAATCTATGATACCTGTGTGTTATAGACATTTTTGGGCACTTCAACCCCAATCACAAATGTCCATAAACTGAGGGCTCTTAAGTCCCTAAAAGGGTTGCTTCACTACTTAAAGGAACAAGGTCAACTGATTACATCATCTCCCAGAGGTTATCCACTGAAAACTGCTCATAAATGGTCAAAACTGGACCATACTGAAAGCTCCATGCAGAGGGTGCGATGCATATCACCTTCCCAATGTACCAGTGTGATGCATACTGTTTTCTCCTCTATAGGGTGCGATGGTCGGGAATGGGACAAATGGCAGGACCAAAATGCGAGGTGATAGATTCTTCCCCCTCTGACACTTTCCACTCATTTGCGACCAGGATGAGTAAGAGATATTCCTTCTCCAAGTGGAAGTAAAACTATCAGAAGAAGGACACTAATCAAGATCCCAAAAGATGACTCACCTCTCGTATCATCTATAATGGATCCCTCATCACAGAGATCCGGGGGTTGGAATTTTTGTACTTATAGAGAAGTGTTTTTTGGGTATTTTGTTTACATTCACAGTGTTGGGGATTTTGCTTGCTTGAGGTGAAGAAGGGCTTCTTAGCTAGAGGATGATGCTGGGTCAGAGCTTCTCATGGTTGTAATCCTCTTGCTACTTTTTATCTTAATAAAGCTATTCTTGTTTCCTTCCATATTCTGGTGTACTTGTTTATGTATGCTTGTATATGGTTAATGTACATCTAATCCTGCATTATTTATGAATTTAGGTCCTTGTTTATTGCATAGTAGTATGTTTCTATGATTCTACAGGTCCTCTTGAAGCTGAGCAGACAAAGAGCGAGCGACAAAACTCTATCAAGAAGGAGAGGGAATCGAGCGCAAGACTCAGGTTGGCCCTCTTGGTTCTCCTGTCATTTATTTTCATAAAAGGAATCAATAGTAGACTTTGATTGTTTGTTTCTAAGATAGCCACCCATCTTAGTGGGAATAGCAGCATCCATGTGGAGACTATTCTCGTATAACAAAATGGAGACTCCACTGGGGAATGACTAGATTACTTGTTAGCCTATCTATCCTTGTTTCTTTTATAAACATACAGACGGAGCCTGAAGTCAAGCCAGCTAACCTTCAAACTGCATTTTTCATACAAATTCAAAGTAGATCAATGCTACTTCAGTCAATCTCTGAGTTTTTGTTTATAAATTAAATAATATATCTGCAAGCAATCTAATTGCCCTGAGTGGCGGCTTTAGTAACCTCTTAAATAACCCCTGTGTTTTTACATACATTGATCTGTACTTATTCAGCTTAAACACCTGAACTAAATGGTAAACTATGAGTGAAGTCTCGTTCAAAGTCTCACACTGTAACCATCACACCCTGCCTTCAAGGTAGCCTGTATGCATCGCACTTCCAGAATGGAGTAGGTGCGTTGCATACTGAGTTCACTTTGTAACAGGTGCGATAGTCAGGGAGGATTGGATTTGCCCTCCGACTGTGGATTTTTCTCACTGTTTTTAGTCTTATTCAAGAGTTTTTGTTGTCTGTAATCAGTGCCCTACTGTGAATACCCGCTTCTCTAGCATTATTTCGCCTCATTAGGGCAAAAAACTATAAACGTTTTTATGTATTGTGCGTTGTTTTAGTTCTCTTTTGCAAAAAGTAACATAGTTGAACTGTCGTCTCTAGATCTGAAAGTGTCGTAGCTATCATTTTCAGTTTTAGAAAGCAATCCCATTGTTTTAGATAGTTGATTATATATTTATTATTGCATAGGATTTGAATTACTAATTTTAAAGTGTCGAAAAGCAATTTCCATTTCAAAATCGCAAAGTGTCTCTCTTTTTTTCACTTCGTTTTGAAAAAGAATTTTGTTGAGTACAGTCGCTTTAAAAGTAATTCAGTTTTGCACATAGTTTTCTTAGTGTCATTTACACATTAAGAGAGTTGAAAACCAATACATGCATGTGCATTTGCATCTTGAACGCTTGGCTTGATTTAGGACTATGCATATTAGCGTGTGCTCTCTGCTCTGTGAAGAAAATATGCTTGACTTTCTTCCCCTTAGTAGCTAGGATTTTCATTGCTGAAAGAAGATAAAATGTTTGTTTATCATCTTAGATTGCATTTAGGAATTATACATACATCACGTGGTGAACCTGAAAGGCAAACTGCTAAGCAAGATCAACTTAAAATATATCTCAATGAATCTAACAATGCTTTGGAACTTAACGCAACATCTAGAGGTCTAGGCTAGAGACGTATTCTGGCGTTGTAAAGCCTGGTAACTGTTGCTTTCAGTGCTGGTTGGGTGATTCCTCCACTCTAAGACGATAAGTGCCAGTACGGACTTGTGCTCCCATGTACCATTGCGTATATATTGGGAGACCACTATAGGCTGCATCCTTTATCCTTAGGAAGCCGTGTCTGCCGCCCTATCAATCATAATGCACCGAACACAACATTCGGGAAGACTGACTACTGTACTGTAAAACGTATTCTGCAGTTTTACGATTGGTTTGGTAATCCTCTCTACCTAGATCTCCAGAGAAGTCCATTTTGCCCCTTTTCAGACTCCTTAAAGGAAAAGGTCCTCTGAGTGCTTGTCACTTCAAGCTCAATAAAAATTGAAAGCGACTAGAGTCATCTTTTGTTTTTTCTCGACTCTTTAAAATTGAAAAACCAAGTTGTGTCCAAGCGTCTAAAAAAATTATTTTAATTGAAATAACGTCAAAAATTCCCCTGTTGATCTTCAGGTTGAGAAAATGGAGTCTACCAACCAAGTATTTCCTCGTGAAGGAAATCCTAGTCCCTTCCTATCTTGGGGATATGTTGGTCCACCCCATATGGCCACTTTGTCACTTCCAGGATTAACAATTGGTTTGTCGGTCTGGCTCTTCTCTACCTCTGTCATTCAAAATCCCACAATTCCTTAACAGTCTAACTAGCAACTAGACGACACTAGAGTTTCCTCCCAACCTTCTACTTCATCTGATTCTCCTTCTCCTCCTTCCTCTTCGCTTGAAAAAGCCGATAAAGCTAAAAGTCAAGTAACTGAGAAGAAGAAGAAGCAGAAAGAGAAAAAGGAAAAGAAGAAAAAGCAACCAAAACTGAAAGGGAACAACCAAGTATCGTCTAGCAAAAATCCACACACCGCACAGTCAAAACCTAAATCTCCTTGCGTCATTTGCAATGGAGACCACTATCACCGAGATTGTCCCTGCATCCCTTGAATCTTAAGAGACTGGTCTCCTCGTTTGCACCATCTGGTAGCATCAACCTCTGGCGATCATGTTGAATGCTCACTGTCATCCAGTGAAAGTGAAGCACATGGACAAAGAAGGAATCCTAGACTTCCTTGTAAGTTGTGTGAAGGCGATCACGTCGTCCACCGTTGTCCCTTCCTTGAAGAGGCTAAAAGAGTTTTAGATAATCGTCCAGTTTCACCGTTACGACTTCCTCCTAGATATCAAAAACTCTTGCCGAGTCCTCCACTGGTTGAAAATTTGGCTAGCCCATCCTTGTGGTCAGTTGAAGCACCTATCGTTCAAAATGAACTTTCAGAATCCATACCAGACGAAAGTCAAAGGGTCGATACGGCAGTTCAACCAGTATTTCCTTCAGAGTGTTCATCTTCGAACGATACCATCATTGAAGAGAAAGAGAACAACATCGTTCAATTTGTTTTCATCAACAATGACTCTGATGAGCTTGGGGGAAGTCCTCCCGTTCCTTTACCGTAGGAAGGAAGTTCATCAGAGTTCTACTCGGCTGTCTATTCGGTCCCACCACCAAGCAACCTAATGGTTTCCTTCGACTGGAATCTACTAGGCAGACCTCGTTTACCAACTAGTGTACCATTCATAATTATTGTAAAAGCTTATAGAATGGTCATGGTTGGTACCATCATTGATGAAGGGGCTTCTGTAAGTATCCTTTCCTTAACTACTTGGAAAGTGCTTGGTTCGCCATCGCTTTTTCCTGAAATGAGAAATCTAACAGGCTTCGACAAAGGAACCAGTCGACCTTTAGGGATCCTTCCAAATGTGCCCATTAATTTTAGAAGGAAAACTATTCACATGAACATTATGGTCGTTCAAGGACCTTTAGATTACAATCTACTCCTTGGACGTGACTATATTTATTTCATGGGAGCCATCATCTCCTCACTCTTTAGAGTAATGTGTTTTCCGCACAAAGGCACAATGGTCAAGCTCATAGACTAAATGTCATACCCCGGTTCACACATCGCAAATAGTCAAATGCCATCCCTGAATGGTCTTTTCACGCAATAAATGTATCATCGGTCTCCAGTTCGTCCACCTGATGAGCGCGAGTGATTCAGGAAGATGTGACTGAAACCCAGGGGGCATGCACCCTGGTCTGCTTCGGCAGGAAAACCTTGGGTATAGGGTTGATTTTCGCAAAGGATATATGACTAGTCTGGCGAACCCGTCCTCACATGAGAATGGGAACAGACTGGAATAAGATACCTTCGTTAAGGTTATGCCGAGTGATTTTTCTCCCCTTTGTCTGTTTTGATAGACATCGCCGAGAAAGAATTTTATTTGCTACGCTTATAGAACTTTCTTGGTAACCTAGAAATTTTTCGCTATACTTGGGGACATGCAAACCTTTCCGCATGCAAGTGAAGAGCAGCTATTTATTTTTTAAATTTGCAGGACCTCTAACCCTTTAAACCAGTAAGGCTAGTCGTTTCCTAACTTGCATAAAGAAAGGATTCGTGGCAAAGCTTTAGAGATGTAAGCCACTTCAAAATAGCATCTCGAATGAGATATTTTTATCATACGATTGGCGAGCAATGTTGTTGCAGAGTTCAAGCTCATTAAAAAATAAACTCTCCACGAGATGTTTTAGCGCATAGTTCAAGCTTGTTAAAAAATAAACATAAGTCATGAGCAAGTGTTTCTCCCCGTGTTTAACCTCATTAAAAAATGAACGGGTAAATAACCATTGTGAATGCCTTATCGCCAACTTTTGAGCCTTGGTCATGTTCTCACCATCACCTCCACTCTGTTTTTAGCCGCTCGTTCACCCCCATATGATTTTTTACCCCTTTGAGGAACATCTGCAAAGAGTGATTCTGCTAGCCATCCTTGTAACACTATCGTGATTGGAAAATTCCAAACCTTACCTGGAATCAGCTGCTACCTGAAACCATCACTCGTTCCTCAAAAAGGAGTCTTCTTTAAGCTCTTTTCACCTGACTCGTAAAATATGAAAAGTTTGTCGAGCGATTGGCATCTACGGCTCGTTAAAAGGCATCAAAAGTGCTATCCCTCATCTATATTTTAATCTTTTTGGACCTGAGGGATTATTACACAAAAAGATCGAGCGCTTGTCTTGTTCGGCTCGTTAAAACTATCAAAAATTCATCCCTTTTGTATTATTTTACGCTTTTTCGGACTAAAGGGATTATACAACGAAAAAGAACCTTTGGAGTCTTCTTTCCGTTTCTTTTAGACTCTCTAAAATTGAAAGAGACTGAGTTATCTTTTTCATTAAACTCGTTAAAACTAAATAGCGACAAACTCATCCAACAGGATGAGAACGAGTTTCACTGTCGCTAGGCTCGCTAAAATATAGCGACAGGTTCGCCCGAGGGCGGATTATAGAACAGACATATGTTATGCTCCTCAAGCTTGACCAAAATAAAGAGGTACTGGTCAGCAATGACTAGGGAAAATTGGGAAGAAAACAAGAAGAAACTTTATTGGTAGCAAGTCGCTCTTGAACATGACACTTTCCTTCCGCATCCATGCCGCGTTGGGTTGTTTCATTCACTGGTCTTCACCATTGGTCCGTCACACCATCCATCTCTAGGGTTAACGCTACCAATCCATCGTCAATGTCACCGATATGTTCAAGAGAAGTCATTCAGACAATTCACCTGAGTCTCACCCACTGCAATACATTCATGCTTCATTCCTTCATGACCTCCACCCTAAACCCCATATCGTCAGTCTGTTTTCACCTCCAAAATCATTTGCTTCGTTCCGTGTCGTTTATGTGGGATTCATTAAGGCCCTCTTGCAATGGGTCGCTTCTTGTCGACATCAGCTCATTATCGAAGAAGTTGACTTAGTAACAACCCTTTCAGTACTTTGAAGCTTGCATGCCTCAATGGCAAGTTTCTCACTTTTGGCGACAGGTTTACATCAATGGCCTTCGACCGAGAGATTTTATGTGGTGTTCGACACCAAGTCATTTTTCACACCATGTAAATTGTACTGTAGTACCTTGAGGGTCGTTGTCATTATTGGTGATTCCTCTCGCGCCTGTTAACAACTTACATCATTGGCTGGCAATCGGGAAATGTATTTCCATGTTCGACTCCAAAACATTTTTCACATGGATCGACTTGTACTCTGAGTGAAGATTAGCCGAGTTTGAAGACCCCAGATCTAGTTTCATCCATCCGAGTTGCGATATATTCAGGAATATAAAAACATCCAGTGTACATCATTGTCGAACAGCTGATCATCCAAATCAAAGGATGATGTGTCCATATCATCAGTCTGTCACACAGACGATCGTCTGTCCTATGTACATGAAAATGAGTTTATAAAGCTGAGCATGGGAATGCCCACCTCAACTAGATCATGAAAAAATGT
>APFE030181137.1:110080-127928 GCA_000404065.3 Pinus taeda | reverse complement strand
ACTTCAGATCCTCATAGTAAAGCATTTCACCCGACATCAAAAATGATTAACGACCTCATGCTTTAGGGGGCAACTGTTATAGACATTTTTGGGCACTTCAAGCCCAATCACAAATGTCCATAAACTTAGGGCTCTTAAGTCCCTAAAAGGGTTGCTTCACTGCCTAAAGGAACAAGGTCAACTTATTACATCATCTCCCAGAAGTTATCCACTGAAAACTGCTCATAAATGGTCAAAACTGGACCATACTAAAAGCTCCATGCAGAGGGTGAGATGCATATCACCTTCCCAATGTACAGGGTGTGATGCATACTGTTTTTCTCCTCTGTAGGGTACAATGGTCGGGAATGGACAAATGGCAGGGACCAAAATGCGAGGTGGAAGGTCATGGAATCTTCCAGAAGCTTCCCCTCTGACACTTGCCACTCCATTTGTGACTAGGGATGAGTAAGAGATCTTCATTATCCAAGTGGAAGTAGGAACTATCAGAGAGAAGACACTAATCAAGTTCCTAAAAGATGACTCACCTCTCTATAATCATCTATATATGGATCCCTCATCACAGAGATCCAGGGGCTGAAATTTTATAACTTATAGAGAAGTGTTGTTGGTATTTTGGTGTACATTCACAGTGTTGGGTGATTTTTCTTTGCTTGAGGTGAAGAAGGGCTTCCTAGCTGGAGGATGATGCTGGGTCAAAGCTGCTCATGGTTGTAATCCTCTTGCTACTTTTTATCTGAATAAAGCTATTCTTGTTTCCTTCCATATTCTGGTGTACTTGTTTATGTATGCTTGTATATGGTTAATGCACATCTGATCCTGCATTATTTATGAATTTAGATCCTTGTTTCTTGCATATTAGTATGTTTCTATGATTCTACAGGTCCTCTTGAAGCTGAGCAGACAAAGAGTGAGTGAAAAAACTCTATCAAGAAGGAGACAGAATCGAGCGCAAGACTCTGGTTGGCCCTCTTGGTTCTCCTCTCATCTATTTTCATAAAAGGAATCAATAGTAGACTTTGACTGTTTGTTTCTAAGAGAGCCACCCATCTTAGTGGGAATAGCAGCATCCGTGTGGACACTATTCCTGTATAACACTGTGTAACACCTGAAGTTCTTTTTTGTTCCTTGGTCTATGTTTGACAAAAACCTCTTTTATGTTTGTGAAATTCATCTTCTTTACTTCAGAAACTGATTTTGAAGTAATATTGTACCTATGCATAGCAAATGACCTCAAAACCCTAAAAATTATGCCAATCGCATCTACTAATATGATGAAGTCTATCCCATATATTGTGGATTTTCCTGTTTTGAAGTTGGTGGAAAAGAGGCTTGCCAAATTGGCATCATATCCGACTTGCTGAATTTGCTCACAAAACCCTAGGCAACCAACTTCTTCACATGAACTTTTGATGAATGGTGAAGCATTGATCTCATGGGTGTGAGCTGGCTCAAATCTAGACACCTAACCTCCTTTATTATATTCCTTCTTCTCACTTTCCATGATTTGAATTTGCATAGGAAAACCCTAGATGGATGAAAGAGGAAAAAACAAAGTTTTACTTGGGAAAACAGGGGATTAAGGTTAGTGTCTTAAGGTGAGGGGATCGAGGGGTTAGGGAGGATATATCTTAGTAGGAAAATTTTTGGAGGTAGAGAGGTGTGTTGGGAATCTTAGGGAAGTGAAAAATCAGATAGGGAGTGAAGGGATGGGTGGTAGGATTTAAAACATAATCCTCACTCTAATTTCTGCCAAAAACATAGAGTACAAACTAGGGTTAGCTCTAGGACTTAGGGGAATGTGGGAGGAGGGATAAGGAAATCCAGGGGAAGTGTGTTTGAGTGTGGGGAAGGGTAAAATGCATAGGTTACTAGGTATACTTGCCCTCAACCCAAACTATGGAGCTCACCCACCAAAAACATAGTGTGGGGACTGTGGGAGGGTTTCTCCACTAAAAAGATGAAATAAGTGTTGATTAGAGGTGGTAGGAGCTTTAACTTATTTGTCAATAGGATTATGGCACCTTCTTTGACCACAAGAAACCTCAGGAGATGTATTATTTACCTCTATAAGTGAAAATGTAGCAAAGCGTTAAAAACTCAGTGTGGTTGGCTGAAAACGCAGCGTGGAGCTTTGGAGGGGGTGCCAATCACCTTTTGAGAGTGGAAATCAATGTTGAGGTTGCCTGGAAGGCTTTCAATGACTAATTAGATATCTATACAAATGAGATGAGCGAAATAAATGCTTGAAAGATCCTTTAAAACATAAAAACATGTTTTTTGGCATATGTCATGACATGCAATCATACATCATTCCTTGAAGGAATATCTTTATGAACTGAAGTATTACCTTTACCTTTATTAAATTTGTCCCTAAGATGCTAACTCCATTTATATGAGGACTCAAGATAATAAACATATCTCTTTTTACTTAAAATTGACATGGTGATGACAAAACTGATGAAGACCTAGACCAAGACCTATATGATTGTTTGACTGATACATTACCTGTAACACTTGAAAAATGACATGACCATGATGAATAATAATAACCATGAATGCTGAAGGGATTATTACTGACCTAGACACACCAACCAATGGTCAAAGTGTTTTATATCAAGACCTATTGAAACCATAAAAAACTTGACCTAGGACCCTAACAAAAACTTTAAAAGAGCACATTTGATCATTGGTGACTGGTAGGATTGACAGACACTAACATTGGATCCAACTGGGGATGGCATATCCTTTAGGAGGTATCAAGAACACCGTAGACCAAGTAGCCTAATCCATTGGGCATGGAGTCAAAAAAAAATACCAAACTCAAAACTCAAAACTGACTCACAAATTGAACTGACTTAACTCTAAAACTAACTGCTGACTGAACTTACTTATGGCAGTAGGCCATAGAGATCTTAGGGCCTTCACCTCGGGCTTCAAATTCTAATGATAAATTCCCACCTACTGAAGATATATATACAATCATGTGAAATGATCCATCCAATGTAACCAATCCACCAAATGGCTACTTACTTGAATCCTGCTGACACTTTCCTTGAGAAAGCAGAAAAAACAAAAGATAGGCCACTCCAAGTGTCCACTAAACGTGTACATGATCCATAAATACGATAAAACTCATTTCCCTTAAGGACTAAAGAAAATTAGCAAAAGGATCCTGAAAGTTGTGAATGACAAATTTTTCTTGATGATCAAGCTCCACAGAAGACTATTCTTCATTACTCTCCTGATATGAATACAAGTTTTTGTATGAGCTTTGTAAGGAGATTCCTATTGAACAAGACAATAAAACCAACTACTGCATGATCAATTTTTTATCGTCTTTGTTTTTAAGGTCATATTTATCTAATGGAGAAGGACTTTTATCACAGATATCATCCAAAACATCAGTTATTGGATCATGGAGAACTTGAGAGGACTGTTGCAACTTGTCATACATTGGTTCTAATGAGACTACATGATTTTCTATAAGCTTGTTATTCTTTTCTTCAGATACATAGTCAAAAATTTCCTTCAAAATCTGAAATGAATTAAAACTTAAAGTACAAAATTATCCTCGTTTGATTCACAATATACAGTTTCATATTCTAAACTTTCATCTGTGTTTTGAAACTCAACGTAACTTAGTGAATGGGATTCTGGAGCGAAAGAAGCTTCCATATCACAAGTGACCTCCTCAACCAATTCATGATAAGGATACCCATTTATGTTGTTGAAAACTTGCATATCAGCTTGCTTATAGTGTTCTCTTATTTTTTCATATGAGAAGAAACACAAGGGTAAGGAGTCTTGATCAAGAAGTTCAATTTCTTCTTCATGCTCAATATCAAAACTGAAACATTGTTGATTTCTAATCTTAGGAATGTTTTCTCTTATTAATTGAAATGAAGTAAAACATAAACGAAAAGACATTTCACCTGCTTTCAAATTTTATGCATTTTCTTCGTTGTTTTCATGAATAATATGTATAGGCTGAGTGCTACATTTGAGTTGTTGTTGTTAGAGCCTAGATTTACCTCAGGCTGAAAAGGTAAGCTCCTAGGTCCACATCAAACCATGCTCAACCTCGTAGCTAGCCCTACGAGGATAGGAGAGGGCTCTCTCCGAGTCAATCTCAGCAAAGATAATCGATAGGGCTTGAGATGACTGATTTTACAACTGATCTTAGGCTAGGTATGTAGTGCAAGGATTTGATTTGAGTTTTTTGGGGGTTTTGTGTTGGAAAAAGGGAAAGGCAAATTTAGGTCCGGGGATGAGGCCTAGTTTTGCAGAGTTCTGATTTGGGAAAGGAAGGAAATTTTTTTGATGCTTTGGAATAAATGAATGGATGGATCAGACTGGTGAGGAGCCAAGGAGGGAAAGAGATTCTCAAGAGTCCTCCTCAAACAGATGAAAACATTGAAAATTAAACAAAATTTCAAGGCACAGCATAACAGTCCAATGAATTCTACCTTAATCACTCATTTGTTTAATTTTAGAAGAAGAAATAAGGGAAAATGATACACATAAACATCAATTAACTTATAGTTACATAGAGGAAAACATAATCAAAACACAAAGCCACATGGATCCCAACAAGTGCTGCAAAACCCTGGTCTTTCCTTAGCCAAAAATGCATAGATAGAATGTACAATGATGTGCCAAGCAATCCCAAGTGTCCAACCCTGAAGATGACTGAGAAATTACATGATATAGACAAGCCTAACTCCTTCCCATGCCTCTAGGGGTCGAGCTCATCATTCTAGGCGTTGTTTCAACCATATCTAAACAAGGAACTGAACAATAGGCAATGAAAGAACTTGCCTCTATAAGCTAGGAAACTTATTCATTCAGTTGTTTTTCACTTTTTAGTGAATGAATCTACTAAAACAAGTAAATATGTGCCAAAATTACATAATGTTCATGAAATTACATCAAGGTAGATCAAGAGTTACATAAAAAAGTAAAAATGGTCAAAACTGAGCGAAATTATGAGCTGTTGAGTGAAACATTGGCTAAAATTCTCTATGCGCCGCGACCAAAATCTCTATGCGTAGCAGAATTTTGGAGCTGATTTTGAGGCACTTCCCGAAGTCCAAATTGAGCCCAAGATAGCTCGTTGGAAAGCCCTACCTGTCTACTTTCCAACCCAAGTCAAATATCTGGATTTGGATGTCATTTTCCCCTCCAAAAATTCATCCTCCCAAGACTACTTCCTGTGGGTGCAAAAGGTGGCAGAGAGGTCATTTTTGGCATGTTTTTGACCCTTTAGGAAACCCAATACTTGATAAAATCCTTATGTAATCCATGATCATGCATAAATTTTCATAAAAAATCCAAAAATGCAAAGTTTTCCTCCAGAATATCTCCCAATTATAAGCACGCGCCAAGTGGCGCTACGCGTTGGGCAGGAAAACCTGTTTTGAAGCCCAAAAAATTCAAAATTGAAAAAATTTTCTCCAAATTTGCTAAAATTTGGATTGAAGGTCTATCATTGAGTATCGTGCTCAGCCAAAGAAGCTTCGGTCAAGATTTGGAGCCTATCATGCCTTTTGCGTCATTTTAACGCCCTCCTTAGCCTTGCCTTCAGGATTTTGATCCTCGCTTTGCAAACATGAGTTCGTGCCCAATAATGGTTTTTCATGTGCCTGAGCATGTCTTTGTCCTTGTTTTCCTTTGCCAAAATATTCTTGAGATGAATGTTGATCCTCTCAAGCCAAGACTCCCGATCATCATTAATCTCTTGCCCCAATGAAGTGAATTCAATCCTCCTTTGGGCAGTTTGACGATTCTCTCTGATGTTTTGTAATTCCATGATTGCTTGCTGATCTTCAAGATGTTTGTTCCTCTGCTCCAAGTATTTCATAGTCTAGTTAGCTCTCTCCAAGTTGAGGGACAAGGCTTTGATCTCTGTCTGCTGCTCTTGGATGATATCTCTAAGATGTGCACTTTGCGGGCCCATGTCTAATCGTCATCCTGAACAAGAATAAAGTCCCGCTCACCTGAAGGCCCCTCGTCCTGCATTGGCCTCTTGCCTCTATCTAGTATATATACCTATGCTGCTGATGATGGCAACGAGACTCCTTCCACCCCAGGTGGAGATAGTACTCGTCGCGCTGCTGCAAACAATCCCCTCCTGCCTCTCTGATAGGTGACATATGTTGGCACACTAGTAGTCTCTACCTCCCAACCTCCACGCTACTGTGAAGGTTCACCCGCATCATGGACAACCTCTTGAAGAGCTGCTGAAGCTATGAAGAACTCATGGGAAATGAAGTCTTCCCATGTGATACCCTGCAGGCCAAGCTGATGTACAACAATGATCTTGATGATCGCATAGTGATAAATGCTATTGTCCTACTATTCAGGAGTCTTCTTCTGCACAAGAGTGGTCATCCTCTCGATGTTTTAGCACATGAAATATGGAATGTTCATCAACCTCACTCTCGTGAAATGCATCAATAACCTGATATGGTATGCATAGAGGCGTGAGAAGCGGCCTTCACAACTGAAGTATCTGATAATGAGTCTCATCAATGGCGCATAAGGTTCCTTCAAAAACCGAAATGGGGATACCCTACTGAGCTGCCTCAAATAGCTAGGCCTGATGTAAGGTTCATAATATGCTCTATCCAGTTGTTGCCTCTTGTTCCACTCTTCACCTATATTTGGTATCCTGGTGGCCTAAGAAATGGTTTCTGGTGTCAAGGTGAAGTTTACTCGAGCAAGAGTGACATGACCATCATGCAGATGTAAAACAAACAACCGAACTAACTCCTGATGATGTTGGATCTGAGAAATCATCTCACAATACTAAAAGCACGACTGTTGCTGAAAGCATGTCATTGCAAGCGGGCAGGCCTGCAATTGAGTCAAGGAAGTGGGCTCTTCTCTGACGTGTCTGCCACCCTTACGAGGCCTTCTCGGCACATTAAGCTCAGTGGTTGAGTCACTGTCTTGCTCATATTCTTGCTCATATGATGAATCTGTCTCTGTCATGGTGTTGCAAGTCTATGCAAAGTGAATGTTGATCTGTATGAGGTGAAAACAAAAATTTGGGGTGTTTGCCTTCAATTTCCAAATGTGTGCTAAGTAGGAAGGAGTGTGGGAAATATGGACAGCGGATGTATGCAATTACAGTCAAGGTGATAACAGTCACTTGACTGTATTTAGGAACCTGGGGTTTGATATGGAAAATTGAAATTGTAAGGTTTAGGGATAGGGACAAGTCGGGAATGAGTGACTTGGGATCATAAGGGAATAGGGGTTGGAAATGATATTATGATTACAGTGATAAGCAAGGGAAATAGGGGATAAATTATTTTTGCACCAAAGTCACATTTTGAAACTCAATTGCAGGGAAGTTTTCATAAGAGGATAGGGTTTGAGTTTCAACATTTATATTCTCCAAGTCAAACTTCAAAACCACACCAAACAATATTCAATAGCAATTGCAAGGTCAATCGGACTTACTCGGGGCAAATGGAAGCGAAGGCAATGACAAAATTGGTTGTTGGCTCTGTGCGACGCGCACAAACCCAGTGCGTCGCACCTCCTGGATGCACCATGACAATGTAATTTTACATGGTGGAAATTGGCCCAATGCGTTGCATGGCCTATGTGCACCGCGACCTCCTCCAATGCACCACGCGCACTTCCAACACACAATCTTGGCCTTCAAACACAAATTTCGCTCCTCCAAAACTTAAGTGGATCGAAATTGACCTCTTGGCATACCAATGGATGTTTCAAACCATGAAAATGTCTAATACAGTGATGGGTTTGATTTTTGTTTCTCAAAAACCCACTTTCTTATGTTTTAGCTTTCGCACTTTTTCATTTTAATACAACTCTGTTCTTTTTGTTTCCTCTTTGATTTTTTCGCTAAAATGATGAAACTTTTGACAATTTTTTGCAGGGATGATGGCATTTGGATTTTGACAAAGGATGACAAGGGCTGCACTGAAGAACTGTAGTATTTGAAAAGCTTTAAAAATTACATATTTATTACAAAAACTAAATTTGACGATTTCTTCTTCAAAACAAGGTTTTGAAGAAGAATCATTCTCGAGCATTATTGGCAATGAAGCATCTGGAATAAAAAATTATTACGAACATCTTCATGGCCTGCTGGCATTATTGGACACTTTGAAGACTGAATTCGCTAAACCCTAGACCTAATGACTGAAATATCTCTCTACTCACCAAACGACCAAACATTGACTATCATTGATTTGATGAACTTTTATGATCAGACCTGAGCCAACAGGTACAAGACATGAGGGGAATGAGTGACAAGACCCTTCTGTCAGAAGATCGATGCTCCTAATGGAATGCAAATGATCAAGCTGAATGAGACACCTTAAATGAAATGCAACAAAAGAGGTTTTGATCTCTGATAGAGGGATGTAAAGATCGACTCTAACAGTTGTAATTGAACTCTTTCCTCCCAAAAGCATGTCATTGATTTCCTTGAAGAGTTAGTCTTTATTTCAACAACATAATCATCATCATAAATATCATACTTGGGTAACTCATCAATATAAGGAAAGACATCAAACATACACATTAGATCAGCAGATTGATTCTCCACAGGTTAATATACAAATAAATTTTTATGACTGTCCATAAATGAATGCATAAAACAATCATTTTCTTATCTAGGGTAATAGAGATTAGCAAGAAAATGGTTAGGGCCAGCAACCTCTTCTTCTTCTACATTAAGTGGGACATGGTGCTTTTGAACAACAAGTTTATCTCTCATGATGATCTTTTGCATCATTTATTCCATTGTAATTACCAAAATGTCAAGTTTCTCTTCTGAAGATGTTAGGTGTTCCTTCTTTATGTTCTCCCTTTCTGTTTCCTTCAATTTTGGCCTTTTGACTAGCAAATTAGCTTCCACAGCTATTGCATTGTCCTGCATTTCTTCGAGTGTGGTAGGGTCCCTTTCCCTCAATTGAAATACCATTTCCAGATCAAAGGCATCAGGGTAGTGTAAGAGAGCTAAGCTAGGTGGCAATTTCATACCAGCAGGGGTCGAATGGTATACTTGATTGAACCTAGATGAAAAGTGTTGCATTTTTTCTCCTAGTTGTCTTTTAAAATGATTATATTCTTCTAAAATAAGAAAAGGATTACCCTCGATCACCCATTTAGCAAGAAATACTTTCACAAACTAATGGAAATCGTAAATGCTTGCAGTTGGTAAGTTTGAACCATTTCTTGGGTTTGCCTTGCAAACATAAAAAAATCCTGATACTGACATCATCTTCTTCAATCTCAAAAAGGTTGAGAAAATTTTGAAAATTCTGAATGTGTTTTTCAGCAGTGATGTTACCATATTCTCCATCAAACCTGAAAATATATTTGTAATAATTTTCATGGAAATCATGGAGTATAGGAGGTATGATGAGTGGCTTGTATCTATCTAGAATTTTACAACGTGTAGGAGTATGTACAAAAGCTATAGGATTAGTCTTGATCTCATGAGGCTCTTCAAGTTTAAGATGGTCATCATAAGATTCGGAAGAAGGGTCTTGACCAAGATCAAAATTTGTATTCAAAATCTTCCAAGGAATGGAATCAAATGTAGGTCTAGGATCTTTTCTCAAATATAGTATACTTTGGAAAACCTTCTTGACATTCTCAGGAAAAGAGAAGAAATAATTTACAATAAAGAATATTATATCTTGGATGAAATTCCAACTTGAATACCTGATCTTCCCATATTGTCCTTTCATTTTTCTATTGGTAAGTTTCATCCTATAGCAGCGTCTTCAAATTAAATTTAAACTGATTTGGAGTCGCCAAGTGAATAATTTCAGCCTTCATATGTGTCTGACCACTGTCCACCATCAACAAATCAGATCTGATCCTTGTCGTTCTTTCCCACGGAAGATACATTATTACATTTCCCCAACGACAGCACCAAAATGTTATCACTCCACAATGTCCCAGGTTGAGAAGCAGACCGATGGAGGTAACGTCAAACCAAAATTTTAGTTTGATAGCTATCCCTACCAAACCAGAGAGGGATCTCTCTATGATTTCACAGCCAAAAATGACTGGAGGAAGAAAATATATTAGGCTAGGTATCTTCTTCTCTAGGGTTTTGAAATTTAGGGTTTGATGGATGAAGAATGAGCCAAGGAACTAGGGCTAGGGTTTTAGGAAAAACTCAGTTACAGAAATACAAAGGAGCAAGGTAGGTATGTCTCAATGGCACTTCATGGCTTTTTTAGTGTACTCTAGGGTAGAAACGAAAAGGATCAAAATGAGCATGGCAATCATGAATTCACTTATCAGAATATGAATAACAAAAACATGAAATTCCTACCAAAACAGAGCTTAAACTTAAGAATTATGTTTATTAGCTCATAGGAAGATCATTGAAAGAAAAGAGATGGAAAGAAGATGAATTATTCATTCATAAAAGTGAATTATAGAAGAAAATCACTACCACAAATCATACCACATGAATTCCTGAATAATGGCTACAACTGGCTTATATTACTAACAAATGATTAAGTACAATAGCTCCACTACACTCTCAAACATCCAATCCTCTCTATGGATTAGATTAGGTTACATATAGACCAAAAACTACATCCCCCTCTCTCAGGGGTCAAATTTCCTCATTATAGAATCAGTTTACACAAATCTCTCTAACCAAACCTAATGACTAGGGAGGTTAAAGCAAACTCCCAAATTGGCCTAAAACTAATTCATTTGACCATGGAAACCTTTACAAGCATGAATCTACTCAATTTTTAGTTTAACAAACATAATTACACCCCAACACATCATTACAACACCATAAATGAGAAATTACATCAAGAAACCTCAAACTTACTAAGAAAAGTAAAACAAAAAAATCTCTTCTAAGCAAAAACATAGTGAATTGCCTGAAAATATAGCGTGTCTTCAGAAAACATAGTGTGCTACTTGAAAAAGGCTTTTGGAGAGGTTCCCATCATCCAAATCAGGATCTGTAAAATGCTGGAAAAATATTTGCATGTATACTACATTGTAGAACCCTCAAGAACTAAAAAATATTGCTCTAGGACCTCCAAAAGTTAATTCCACCACAGGTACTCCAAACAATAGCGTGTTGTTGACTCCCTAAAGGTGTTTTTTCACTACTTTTTTTTACTTTTTGACCTGCTATAATGTGCTGAAGTTGAACTTCGATTAGATAATTTTGATGTGGAGGTCAAAAGGAATCCAGAAATGTAAAACTTTTTTCAAATGGAGACCCCCAACAAAAAGGTAGCATGGGGCATGCTACATTTTTGGACAAAAACTATGTAAAATGTCTGGGTTTTATACAAAAATAGACCTCACAGATGGAGCAATATTTCTATAAAAATGAAACATTTTACAAACCTAGGAGAGGTTTTTGTTGATAAGTATGTTCTAAAGACAAATAGCTCTATGGTTTTGTAAATTCATTTGAATTTTCTTGGAATCTGTGCCACAAAATCATGACTAAAACATGAAATTAACCTGGAATATTTTGATTCTCTGAAATATGTCTCTAAGAGAGTTGCATATCTCCAAAACTATGATACATGTGTAAAAATTGAAGGATACTTTTATTCCCTACTCTATGATTGAAAAAAACCTCTTTCGTGTTTATCAAATCCATCTTCCTTACTTTAGAAACTGATTTTGAAGTAAGATTGTACCTATGTGTGGCAAATGACCTCAAAACCCTAAAAATTATGCCAATCACATCTACTGATATGATGAATTCTATCCCTAATATTGTGGCTTATCTTCTTTTTAAGTTGGTGGAAAAGAGGCTTGTCAACTTGGCATGGTATCCCATTTGTTGAATTTGCTCACAAAACCCTAGGCAGCCCACTTCTTCACATGACCTTTTGATGAATGGTGAAGTGTTGATCTCATGGATGTGAGCTAGCTCAAATATAGACACCTGACCTCCTTTATTATATGCCTTCTTCTCACTTTCCATGATTTGAATTTGCACATCAAAACCCTAGATGGATGAAAGAGGGGAAAAACCAAAGTTTTACTTGAGAAAATAGGGTGTTAGTGTCTTGAGGTCAGGGGATAGAGGGGCTAGGGAGGAGATATCTTCGTAGGAAAAATTAGGGAGGTAAGGAGGTGTGTTGGGAAGCTTAGGGAAGTGAAAATTCAGATAGGGAATAAAGGGATGAGTGGTAGGAATTAAAACACAATCCTAACCCTAATTTCTACCAAAAACATAAAGTACAAACTAGGGTTAGCTCTAGGAATTAGGGGAATGAGGGATGAGGGATAAGGAAAGCCAAGGGAAGTGTTTTTGAGTGTGGGGAAGGGTAAAATGTAAATGGAACTGGGTATATTTGCTTGCAACCCAAACTATGGAGCTCGCCCATCGAAAACGTAGCATGGGGACTATGGGAAAGTTTCTCCACTGAAAAGATGAAATAAATGTTGATAGGAGGTGGTAAGAGTTTTGACTTGCTTGTCAATAGGCTGATGGAACCTTCATTAGCTACAAAACACCTCTGGAGATGTATTATTTTCCTCTAGAAGTGAAAACATAACGAAGGGTAAAAAACGCAGTGTGGTTGGCTGAAAACGAAGGTGGAGCTTTGGAGGGGGTGCCAATCACCTTTTGAGAGTGGAAATAGATGTTGAGGTTGCTTGGAAGTCTTTCAATGACCAATAGGATCTCTATATAAATGAGATCAGTGAAAGAAATGCTTGAAAGGTTCTTTAAAACTAAAAAACACCTTTTTTCGCATATGTCATGACATGGCATCATACCTCATTGATTAGAGAAATAACTTTATGAACTAAATTATTACCTTTACCTTTATTACATTTTCTCCCTAAGATGCTAGCTCCCTTTTTATGAGGACTCAAGACAATAAACATTGCTCTTTTTACTTAAAACTGACATGGTGATGACAAAACAGGTGAAGACCCAAACCAAGACCTATATGATTATTTGACTTATCCATGACCTATAACACTTGAAAAATGACATGACCATGACAAATAATGATAACCATGAATGTTGAAGGGAGTAGCATTGACCTAGACACACCAACCAATGATCAAATTTTTTTATTTGAAGACCTAACTAAACCATAAAAAACTTGACCTAGGACCCTAACAAAAACTTTAAAAGAGAAAATTTTATCACTGGTCACTGGAAGGACTAATAGACACTAACATTTGCTATAGCAAGGGATGGCAGCTCCTTTAGGAGGTGTCAAGAATACCGTAGACCAAGTAGACTGATCCATTTGGCATGGAGTCAAAAACAAAAAGACCAAACTCAAAGCTGAAAACTGACCAACAAACTGAACTGACTTGACTCTAAAACTGACTACTGACTGAACTTACTTATGGAAACAGGACATTGATATCTAAGGGCCTTCACCTCGAGCTTCAAATATAGATGATAACCGCTTACCTACTGAAGATAGATATACAATCACGTGAAATGATCCCTCCAATGTAACCAATCCACCAAATGGCTACTTACTTGAATCCTGCTCACACTTTCCTTGAGCATCCAGAAAAACAAAAGATAGGCCACTCGAAGTGTCCACTGAACATGTGTACATGATCCATAAATACAAGGAAACTCATCTCCCTTGAGGACTAAATTAACTTAGAAAAAGGATCCTCAAACTTGTGATTGACTATTTTTTCTTGATGATCAAGCTCCAGACAAGACTCTTCTTCATTACTCTCCTGATGTGACTGAAAGTTTTTGTATGAGCTTTGTAAGGAGATTCCTACTGAATAAGACAATAAAGCACCTGATCAATTTTGTATCATCTTTGTTTTTAAGGTCATAGTTAGCTAATGGATAAGGACTTTGATCATAGATATCATCCAAAACATTAGCTATCGGATCATGGAGAACTTGAGAGGACTGTTGCAACTTGTCATACATTGGTTCCATTGAGACTACATGATTTTCTATAAGCTTGTCATTCTTAGCTTCTGAGATATAATCAATTTTCCTTCAAATAAAATGAATCAAAACTTAAAGGTATGGAATTATCTTGCTTTGATTCACAATATGTTTTAGATTCTAAACTTTCATCTGTGTTTTGAAACTCAATGTAAGACAATGGCTTGGATTCTGGAGTGAAATAAGCTTCCATATCACAAGTGACCTCCTCAACCAATTCATGAGAAGACTGCCCATTTATGTTGTTGACAACTCGCTTATCTACTTGCTTATAGTTTTCTCTTATTGTTTCAAATGAGGAGAAACACAAGGGTAAGGAGTCTTGATCAAGAAGTTCAGTGTCTTCTTCATGATTAATATTAAAACTCAAAGACTATTGATTTCTAATCATAGGAAAGTTTTCTATCAGTAATTGAAATGAAGTAAAACATAAAGGCAAAGACATTTCACCTACTTTGAAATTTTATGCATTTTATTCATTATTGTCATGATTAATATGTATAGTCTAAGTGCTACATTTGAGCTTTTGTAACTGAACTTTTTCCTTCCAAAAACATGTCATTGATTGCCTTGAAGAGTCAGCCTCTATTTCAACAACATAATCATCATCATACTGATCATACTTGGGTAACTCATCAATATAAGGAATGACATCAATCATACACATTATATCAGAAGATTGATTCTCCAAAGGTAGATCTACAAATCAATTTTCATGACTTTCCATAAATAAATACATAAAACAATCATTTTCTGATCTAGGGTAATAAAGATTAGCAAGAAAATTGTTAGGACCAGCAACCTCTTCATCTTCTGCAATAAGTGGGACATGGTGTTTTTGAACAGCAAGTTTATCTCTCATGATGATATTTTGCATCATTTCTTCCATTGTACTTACTAAAATGTCAAGTTTCACTTCTGAATATGTCAGGTTTTCCTTCTTTATGTTCTCCCTCTCTGCTTCCTTCAATTTTGACCTTTTGACCAGCAAATTAGCTTCCAAAGCTATTGCATTGTCCTGCATTTCTTCGAGTGTGGTAGGGTCCCTTTCCCTCAATTGAAATGCCATTTCCGGATCAAAGGCATCAGGGTAGTGTAAGATAGCTAAGCCAAGTAGCAGTTTGACATCAACAGGGATTGAATGGTAAACTTGATTGAACCTAGATGAAAAGTGTTGCACTATTTCTCCTGGTTGTCTTTTAAAATGATTATATTCTTCTAAAATTAGAAAAGGATTACACTTGATCACCATTTATTGATAAAGACTTTCACAAACTGATGGAAATCGAAAATTCTTGCAGCCAGTAAGTTTTTGAACCATTTCTTAGCTTCACCTTGTAAAGATAAAGAAAACATCTTGATATTGACATAATCTTCTTCAATCTCAAAAAGGTCGAGAAAGTTTTCAAAATTCTCAATGTTTTTTTAGCAGTGATGTCACCATATTCTCCATCAAACCTGGGAATATATTCGTAATAATTTTGAGGGAAATCATGGAGTATAGGAGGTAAGATGAGTGGCTTGTATCTATCTGGAATTTTACAAGGTGTAGGAGTATGTACAGAAGTTATAGGATTAGTCTTGATCTCTTGAGGCTTATCAAGTTGAAGATGGTCATCATAAGATTCGGAGGAAGGGTCTTGACTAAGATCAAAATTTGTATTCACAATATTCAAAGAAAAGGAATCAAATGCGGATCTGGGATATTTTCTCAAATAAAGTATACTTTGGAAAACCTTCTTGAAATTCTTAGGAAAAGAGAAGAAATAATTTACAGTAAAGCTAGGATGAAATTCCAACTTGAATACCTGATCTTCGCATATTGTCCTTTAATTTTTCTGTTGGTAAGGTTCATCCTCCAGTGGAGTCTTTGAATTTAATTTTAAACTAATTTGGAGTCGCCAAGTGAATGATTTCAACCTTCATATGTGTCTGACTGTTGCCCACCATTAACAAATTAGATATGATCCTTATCGTTCTTTCCCAGGGAAGATATGATCTTACGTTTCACTAGAAATGTCGCCAAAAGTTTATTACTCCACAGTGTCCCAGGATGAGAAGGAGAACAATGGAGGTGACATCAAACCAAGCTTTAATTTTGGTAGCTAGCCATACCAAACCAGAGAGGGATCTCTCTATGATTTCACAACCAAAAATGACTGGAGGAAGAAAAGATATTAGGCTAGGTATGCTCTGATCTAGGGTTTTGAAATTTAGGGTTTTCTGGATGAAGAATGAGCTAAGGAACTAGGGCTAGGGTTTTAGGAAAATCTCAGTTACAGAAATACAAAGGAGAAAGGTAGGTATGTCTCAATGGCACATTAAGGATTTTTTGGTGTAGTGTAGGGTAGAAAAGCAAAGGATCAAAATGAGCATGGCAAGCACGAATTCATTTATCATAAGAAAAAATAGAAAAATCATGAAATTCCTACCAAAATAGAGCTTAAACTTAAGAATTATGTTCATTACCTCATAGGAAGATCACTAAAAGAAAATAGATGGAAAGAAGATGAAATATTCATTCATAAAAGCTAATTATAGAATAAAATCACTACCACAAGATCATACCACATGAATTCCTGAATAATAGCTACAACTGGCTTGTATTACTGAAAAATGATTAAGTACAATAGTTCCACTAAACTCTCAAACATCCAACCCTCTCTATGGCTTATATTGGGTTACATATAGACCAAAAACTACATCCCTATCTCTCAAGGGTCAAATTCCTCAGTATAGAATCAATTTACACAAATCTCTCTAACCAAACCTAATGACTAGTGAGGTTAAAACAAACTCCCAAATTGGCCTAAAACTGATGCATTTGACCATGGAAACCTTTACAAGAATGAATCTAATCAATTTCTACTTTAACAAACATAATTTGATTAGATATTGATCCAGGACTTTAATGATAGCTCAAATTTCAAAGTGTTCGAAAGAGTGTTAAACCTGAATGACTAGATAGATCTCGTCTTCCTGATTTTGGTGCCGTGAACGGTTCGAAAAACTAACACCGTATGAAGAAGTTATCACCATTTGAAAAAGTCCAGTAAATTGCAATTTCCAAGAATAATTGATTTTTGGAAAATATTAAAAAATATTATTCCAAGGAATATCCCCCAAAATATTCCTTTTGGGTAACCAATCAGGAGCCGACATGTGGCAATCCCAGAGGCCTCCATGTGGCCATGTAAAATTATGTTTGGGGTCCGGGGTATCAAACCTGTGACATCCGGCAAGACCTAAATGCACGCTACCGACTCCAGTATGGTGGTTCTCAACTATCCATAGTTGAAAGTTTAATTTAAATTTTCATGGGTCACGGTTTCGAGGTTAGGACCGCCAATAGTCTTACTGGCCAATGGTCCCCGAAGTTGTTCACATGCCGCAATGTAACCATTAGTGTTAGTGCCTCTCCACGTAGTTGAACGTTAATTAACCACCAACCTTATCCCTAACTACCGGTGGTAATACAAGTCACATGCGTGCTAGAGGTTCCGGTTACAGTTAGCAGTTGGCAGTAAAGTTGGTGAATTATCAAGGAATTTAGACTTCTATGATCCATAACACTTGTTTAGAAAAAAATTTGGCGAAATCACATAATTGATCATTTGTCGACGTGTTCCGAACCAACTAGTGTGGTTCATCGTTAGGACAAGTTGAAGATACAGATCCAGTTTAGCGTGTTAAATAGTCTAAGCAGAGACTCCAATGGCTAAAAAGACTAACGACTATTTTTCAACTGAAGGACCCCAGTCAAACCTCCTTTAACTAAATTAATATTAATATCCTTTATAATTACTATTATATTTCTGGAGCTAAGTAAACTAGGTAAAAAATAAAACAAATCAATGGTTAGATACTAAAATTAATCCATTAATTTATTTAAATTATTTATATATA
>APFE030181137.1:84735-110060 GCA_000404065.3 Pinus taeda | reverse complement strand
GATATAGAAAATTTTTAAATTTTTTTATCTTACTTTATTTATTAAGGTTAGTTTAAATTAACTTAGAACTAACCAAAAAATATAAAAATCAAAATCAAAACACAAATCAAATAAAAATTAATTAAATGAATAAATGAAAAATAATATTGATTAGTTACTCTATTTAGAAAATACATATTTTAATTTTCCATTAATTATAAATATATTTATAAACATAGCAATAGGTTGTTAAAAATCAAAGGCTAATAAAAGGCTAAATAAATACCTTATATTCTAAGGCTAGTTCAAATATTTTTAATTAAAATAAAATATATATATTATGCTAAATATCCCAGGTTGTCAATAACAGATATATAAATCAACAATTTTAATGGAAGGTTTACAATCTGAATTAAAGAATCTTCGAATATATAGGGAAAAAGAGGGGATTAAATCAAACCATAAGGGTGATAATTAAAGAGGAACAAATCAAATCAAGAGAAAAGCAGGAAAATAATACAACAAACCCAAAGGAATTAACCCTTAAGGTAAGGAAACCTAAAACACTGAGACCTTACCAAGAAGGGACCACGGAGGCTAGGAAGACAGGGCTGGGACCCAGCAACTGTTGATCTTCCAACCATCATCCCTATTCAGATTATTCGGCCTTTTTTCAATCTCTAGGGCCTCTCTAAACTTGCGATGGTGAAACTGAGCAACTCTAGCAATGACTTGAGCCTCTTCGATACATACATGATGCATCGTCTTCTCGGCATGTTCCACCAGGGCTGAGGATTTGGTCCTACCATGCCTCAAGTCAGCTGAATGCTCGCTAATCCTTTGATTGATAGAGCGACCTGTCTAACCAATATATGATCAATTATGTGATTTCGCCAAAAAAAATTCTAAACAAAGTTGGTGAAGTTCACTAATTTCGGTCCTGCTGCCACATTTGGTGACCTTAACTACTAGTTTGCCAAAGTTAGTGGAGGATCTCTAGGAGATAATGATTCAATGCACTCTAGAAGTGATTTTAGACCTAAGAGAGTGAAACAAGAGGCTAGCTAGGCTAATTAAGGCCTTATAAAGCCAATGGAATAGTCCAAAGAAGCTGAAGAAGCCATCTTCAAGGAGAGTTTCATCCAGGGAGATTTTGGAGCTCAAGGCCACCAGGGGGATTTTGGAGCTCAAGGCCACAAGGGGTTGGAGGCAGTTATAGGAGCTACCAGTATCCGTTCTCAGCAAACCAACAGCCATTCCTAATTGTAATGAGACTTTTGAATCCATTGAAAGGGTTTATAGAAGCATCTGAAGACTTATAAAGTCTAAGATGCTACAGGGAAGTTTGAGGTAGCCCAGTGCCAACCATGGAGGAAGGCTTATATCAGGGATGCAGTGCTCATTTTGAGCAAAAGAATAGTCTATTGTTGATGTCTGATATGTTTTGGAGATAGTAGAAGAGGTTTCAAAGATAGTTGAAGAATTATGAAGGAGTTTTTGCCATCAAGAAACTCAAGGAAGCTTGGTACGCCGATTGAAGGAATCAAGTCTAAGGGATCTTAGATTTGTTTTCAAAATAATGATAGCCATGACAGGGATATAGATTGTTTTCTAAGCCCATTGGTTTAGTCAATAACCATTGGAGTTGAGTGTGGAACTTGTAAAATAATTGAAGCCATAATCCCAAAGAGCCAAGTCAAATTGACAGAAGCTCAAGGAGACGTAGCCCATGATATTTGGGTGAACTCCCAGATTAAATTTGTTGTTATGTGTTGATGTTTATTTGCTGCATTATATGGCTGTTATGTGTGTCTAATATCAATAGAAACAAATCAACTTAAGACACTTAAATAGTTAAAAATAAATAAAGACATACACATGTTTCAAGTACTTAATTCCGCAATTGTCAACATAAGCTAGATCAAATAATTGTTAAGCTTTGGAGTGAGAGGTTCTTGTAAGTATAACAAGATGTTAAACCCTCATTTCAGATCAGATGGTATCATAGTAGGATGCTTGATTGACAGAAAAATCTATTTGCTTCTTTGACTTGATAGGTGTTTAAACAGTACAAAGGATTCTACTGCTTGATTGTTTGTAACTAACTATTGTTTGAGTTTGCAAAGGTGAAGGGAAAGCTATTGAAAAGCTAGGTCTAGGAGAGGATAAGAAGGAAGAAGGGCTGAAGGCATTCTCCTTACCCAAAGGACCTCAATACAATCCTTGAAGCATAAGAGGGTTTTTTTCCAAAAGGCTGTTTGAATAAGAATTTGATTCTACTGCCATTTAGTTCATAAATTTGTCATTAGTTATTTGAAAGCTTTTAGAATTTTGTTGAAGCGATTTTGTTCATTTTGATGATGAAAACTTCTACAAGTGAGTTTTCCAAATCCTCCTCTTTCACAAGATTATTTGATGAAGACATGAAGCAAGTTTTATTCATCATGATGGATATGGTGAGAGAAATGAGCTCCAAACTTCGAGCGCAGTTGAATTCCATGAAGGAAGAGAGCAGTTGCTTTTTGACAAATTGCAAGAAATGGAGAGACAACTTCATATTGGAAATATTGATATGGAAAAGATGCATGAGTTGGAGACACAGCTCCTTGTTGCCAAAGAAGCCTTAGTCAAGTATCAGCTTGAAGAAGAGGTAAACAATTCTAGTTTGTCTTCAATTTCCTCTAAGAATGTTTATGTTGGTTCTCTTGAAAAACATACAAGAGGAATAGGGTCCAAGTTAATGTCCAAAATGGGCTATGAAGGAAAAGGATTGGGAAAACATGCATAGGGTATTATTGAGCTAATAATGGTTGAGGAAAGGCCTAAGTATTTGGGTCTTGGATATGGACAATCTTATGGAGAAAGTTCGAAAGCAGCCATGAAGGCAATTGAAACAGTTCCTAGAAGAAGTCTTATTTCAGGTTCTCTTCCTCAAGTTTGTAAAGATTTTATTCTTGGGGAATGCAATAGTTTGAAACATCATCTGCAGGAAGAAGGTGTACATAAACATGCACTTGAACCAGAGAGTTGTGAAATCTCTAAAAGCATTGAAGAGATTGATGGTGTTCCAAAGGGAGCTACTTCTTCATTTGATTCACCTCCTCATGAAGGTAATGAAGGTGAAAGAGAAAGGTATAAATCTGATTTCAATCACTCTTCTTTTGATTATGTTAAGCATAATAAATTTCCACATAAAGATTGGAAAATAATTGCATGTTCCTTTTGTGGTTTGGTTAACCATAGTGTTTCTAGATGTTGGAAGAGAATGGCCACATACAAGAAACTTTTGAAGGAAAGAAGGCAAGAAGTCAAAGGTCCATTGGACAATACAAATCATGTTGACAAGAAGATGCACATGTGTTGTACTTATTCCATAAGCAAGGACATATTGTTGAAAGGTGTTGGACTTTGAATCCAACAATGCTTCCACGAAATTTGAAGAAAGTGGAGAAAGAGTATGGTAAGAATGGAAAGGAAGTTTCCATAATAATTGTGTGTCAGGATGATCCACATGTTGCTATCGATGTGCAGTTAAAGGAAGCACATTTGGTGTGGATTGGTAAGAAATGGTTAGAGCTCTTGTCCAATTAAAGTTGCATGTTTTTTGATGAGAAAATAAATGTCACATCTATTTTCATTTCTTTACTAATGGAATGCAAGTTGCAGGATGGAAAAGTCGAGTATGTAGACTCACTTTATTGCAGCAAAATTATCTTCATTTCAGCTTTGAAAGTACAGGTACATGTGATTGAGCATCTTGTACTCATGATTGTGATTAAGAGAAAGTTGAAGAATAGAATACATGCATGAGGATGGAATACATGAACACAAGGATGTTAATGATTTCCTTGTATTTGAACATGTACGTAATTGACTTTATGGAAAGCTATCGACCATCATATTGTTTTGTTTAAACATGCATGTAATGTCATGTCGACTTAGAAGAGTTTATTTGGTCTCCAAGATTGTAAAAGGGAGATAATGATGAAGTGTTTCATCTTTGTAAAAGAATCGTTAAAATTCTTTTTGTACATGCTTGACTTGAAGGGTAAATTGTTAAAAGGGAATGTTTTTGTCGGTTTGGAATTTAGTAGATCGTTTGTACACAAGATGTAAAGACATGTTGATGATTCACATGATGTGATATTTGTTTCTTTTGGTGAAGCAAGAATTTATGTCATCAAATTATTCCTTGTATTTTGATAAGATATCAGAAGGATATTTACAGCAGCAAAAGTCGCTATGGAAGTGTCTTGGAAGCGATGTTCAGCTACCTTCTGTAAATTCTAAATGAGTTCAAGGAAGACAATTCTATTTAGGAGGACAAGTGCATTGAGGAAGGGAAGTTTCTACTACCTTCGAGTTTTGGTTCAAAGGCACCCGCCATGCAGGAAAGTGTATGAAGGCTGAAAGAAGAGGGTATTGTACTCTCATCTACTGTTTAGATGAGTATATTAGTCTTTTGGGGTCCAAAAGATTCCCAATGGGGAGGAGTGATCATATATTGATCTAGGACTTTAATGATAGCTCAAATTTCAAAGTGTTTGAAAGAGAGTCAAACCTAAACGACTGGATAGATCTCTTCTTCCTGATTCTGGCGCCATGAATGGCTCAAAAAAATGACACCATATGAAGAAGTTATCTCCATTTGAAAAAGTCCAGTAAACTACAATTTCCAAGAATAATTGATTTTTGGAAAATATTTAAAAAAGAATATTCCAAGGACTATTCCTTGGAATATTCCTTTTGGGCAAAAAATTAGGATCCGACACATGGCAAGCCTGGAGGCTGCCACGTGGCCCTGGAATGGTCATGTAAAATTATGTTTGGGGTCCAGGGGGATCGAACCCATGACCTCTGGCAAGACCTGAACACGCGCTACTGACTCCACTACGGTGGTTCTTAACTGTGCTTTCTTGAAAGTTTAATTTAAATTTTCATGGGTCGTGGTTTGGGTATTAGGACCACCAGTGATATTACCCACCAGTGGTCCCCGAAGTTGTTCACATGCCACGAAGTAACTGTCAGTGTTAGCGCCTCTCCACGTGGCTAAACGTTAATTAACAGCCAACCTTATCCCTAACCGCTAGTAGTAATACTAGTCACATGCATGCCAGAGGTTCCGGTTACGGTTAGCAGTTGGCGACGTCCGCTAATTTTAGGCTTGGTGCCAGATTTGGCGACCTTAACTGCCAATTTGCCAAAGTTAGTGGAGGATCTCTAGGAGATAATGATTAAATGCACCCTAGAAGTGATTTTCGACCTAAAAGAGTGAAACAAGAGGCTAGCTAGGCTAATTGAGGCATTCTGAAGCCAATGGAACAATGCAGAGAAGCTAAAGAAGCCATCTTCAAGGAGATTTTCATCTAGGGAGATTTTGGAGCTCAAGGCCACTAGGGGTTGGAGGCAGTTGCAGGAGCTACCAGTATCCGTTCTCAGCGAACCAACAATCATTCTTGACTATAATGAGCCTTCTGAAACCATTGCAAGGGTTTCTAGAATCATCTGAAGACTTATAAAGGCCGATATGCTACATGGAAGCTTGAGGCAACCCAGTGCCAACCGTGGAGGAAGGCTTAGATCAGGTATGCAGTGCTCATTTTGAGCAAATGAATAGTCTATTGTTGATGTATGATATGTTTTGGAGATATTAGAAGAGGTTTCAGAGACAGTTGAAAAATTATGGAGTTTGTGCCATCAAGAACCTCAGTTGAAGAATTCTGAAGGAGTTTGTGCACCGATTGAAGGAATCAAGTCTAAGGGATCTTAGGTCTGTTTGCATAATGATGATAGCCATGACAGAGATATATATGGTTTTCTAAGCCCATTGGTTCAGTCAATAACCATTGCAGTTGTGTATGGAACTTGTAAAATAATTGAAGCCATAATCCCAAAGAGCCAAGTCAAATTGACAGAAGCTCAAGGAGACGTAGCCCACAATATTAAGGTGAACTCCTAAATTAAATTTGTTGTTATGTGTTGATGTTTATTTGTTGCATTATATGGTTGTTATGTGTGTCTAATATCAACGAAAAAAAATCAACTTAAAGCACTTAAATAGTTAAAAATAAACAAATGCATACACCTATTTCAAGTACTTAATTCTGCAATTGTCAACATAAGCTAGATCAAATAATTGTTAAGCTTTGGAGTGAGAGGTTCTTGTAAGTATAACAAGATGTTAAACCCTCATTTCAGATTATAATTACACCCCAATACATCATTACAACACCATAAATGATAAATTACATCAAGAAACGTCAAACTTGACTAGTAAAAGTAAAAAAAAATCACTTCCAGGAAAAAACATAGCGAAATACCTAAAAACGTAACATGTTTGTAGAAAGCGTCATGCTTCTTGCAAAAGGCTTCTTGAGGGGTTCCCTTGCTCCAAATCAAGATCTGTAAAATGCTAGAAAAAACTATGCATCTACTAAATTGTAGAACCCTACATCACTAAAAAATATTTCTCCAAGACTTCCAAAATTTAATTCTCAAACAACTACTCCAAAAACGTAGCGTGTTGTTGAAAAACAAGGCAGAAAGGTATTTTTTCACTACTTTTTTTACTTTTTGACATGCTAGAATGTGTTGAAGTCGAACTATGTTTAGATAATTTTGATGTGGAGGTCAAAAGGAATCCAGAATTGTAAACCTTTTGTCAAATGGAGACCCCCAACAAAAATGTAGCATGGGGCACACTACCTTTTTGGACAAAAAACTGTGTAAAATTTTTGGGTTTTCTGCAAAACTAGGCCTCAAAGATGTAGCAATATCTCTCTAAATATGAAACGTTTTGCAAACCTAGGAGAGGTTTTTGGTTATAAGGATGTTTTGAAGATAAATATCTCTAAAGTTTTGTAAATTTGCTTGAATTTTCTCTGAATTCATGCCACAAAATCATGACTAAAACATGAAATTAACTTGGAATATTTTGATTTTCTGAAATAGGTCTCCAAGAAAGTTGCATATCTCCAAAAAAGTTGAAAGAGATTTTTATTCCTTGGTCTATGAATTACAAAAACCACTTTCATGTTTGTCAAATTCATCTTCCTTACTTTAGAAACTGATTTTGAAGTAAGACTATACCTATGTGTGGAAAGTGACCTCAAAACCCTAAAAATTATGCCAATCACATCTGCTAATATGATGAAGTCTATCCCTGATATTTTGGCTTTTCCTCTTTTGAATTTGGTGGAAAAGAGGCATGTCAACTTGGCATGCTATCCCATTTGTTGATTTTTCTCACTAAACCCTAGGCAGCCCACTTCTCCACATGAACTTTTGATGAATGGTGAAGCATTGATCTCATGGGTGTGAGCTAGCTCAATCTAGACACGTTACCTCTTTATTATATGCCTTCTTCTCACTTTCCATGATTTGAATTTGCATAGCAAAAACCTAGATGGATGAAAGGAGGGAAAACAAAGTTTTACTTGGGAAAACAGGGGATTAGGGTTAGTGTCTTGAGGTGAGGGGATAGAGGGGTTAGGGATGATATATCTTAGTAGGAAGATTTTGGGAGGTGTGAAGGTCTATTGGGAAGCATAGGGAACTGATAAATCAAATGGAGAGTAAAGGGACGAGTGATAGGAATTAAAACACAATCCTAACCCTAATTTCTGCCAAAAACGTAGAGTACAGACTAGGGTTAGCTCTAGGAATTATGAGAATGAGGGAGAATGGATAAGGAAAGCCAAGGGAAGCGTGTTTGAGTGTGGGGAGGGGTAAATGTGTAGGGAACTAGGTATATTTTATTGCAACCCAAATTATGGAGCTCACCCACCAAAAACGTAGCATGGGGACTATGAGAAGGTTTCTCCACTGAAAAGATGAAATAAATGCTGATAGGAGGTGGCAAGAGCTTTAACTTGATTTTCAATAGGCTTATGGAACTTTCATTGGCCACATAAATCCTCTGCAGATTTATTATTTGCCTCTAGAAGTGAAAACGTATTGAAGGGTCAAATATGCAGTGTGGTTGGCTGAAAACACAGCGTGGAGCTTTGGAGGGGGTGCCAATCACCTTTTGAGAGTGGAATTAGATGCTGAGGTTTCTTGGAAGTATTTCAATGACCAATTGGAGCTCTACACAAATGAGATGAGTGAAATAAATGCTTGAAAGATCCTTTAAAACTCAAAAACACTCTTTTTGGCATATTTCAAGACATGGAATCATACGTCATTGATTAGAGAAATATCTTCATGAATTGAATTATTACCTTTACCTTTATTACAATTTGTTCCCAATATGCTAACTCCATTTATATTAGGACTCAAGACAATAAACATATCTCGTTTTACTTAAAATTGACATGGTGATGACAAAACTGATGAAGACCTAGACCAAGACCTATATGATTGTTTAACTGATCCATTACCTGTAACACTTGAAGAATGACATGACCATGATGAATAATAATAACCATGAATGCTGAAGGGAGTAGCACTAACCTAGACACACCAACCAATGGTCAAAGTGTTTTATTTGAAGACCTATTGAAACCATAAAAAACTTGACCTAAGACCCTACCAAAAACTTTAAAAGAGCACATTTGATCACTGGTGACTAGTAGGATTGATAGACACTAACATTGGCCCCAACTGGGGATGGAATATCCTTTAGGAGGTATCAAGAACACCGTAGACCAAGTAGCCTAATCCATTGGGCATGGAGTCAAAAACAAAAAGACCAAACTCAAAACTCAAAACTGACTCACAAATTGAACTGACTTAACTCTAAAACTAAAAACTCACTGAACTTACTTATGGCAGTAGGCCATAGAGATCTTAGGGCCTTCACCTCGGGCTTCAAATTCTGATGATAAATGCCCACCTATTGAATATATATATACAATCATGTGAAATGATCCCTCCAATGTAACCAATCCACCAAATGGCTACTTACTTGAATCCTGCTCACACTTTCCTTGAGTAGGTAGAAAAAACAAAAGATAGGCCACTCCAAGTGTCCACTGAACGTGTGTACATGATCCATAAATACAAGGAAACTCATCTCCCTTGAGGACTGAAGCAAATTAGAAAAAGGATCTTGAAACTTGTGAATGACTAATTTTTCTTGATAATCAAGCTCCAAACAAGACTCTTCTTCATTACTCTCTTGATATGACTGCAAGTTTTTGTATGATATTTGTAAGGAGATTCCTACTGAACAAGAGAATAAAGCCAGTTGCTGCCTGATCAAGCTTTTATCATCTATGTTTTTAAGGTCATAGTTAGCTAATGGAGAAGGACTTTGATCACAGATATCATCCAAAACATCATCTATTAGATCATGGAGAACTTGAGAGGACTACTACAACTTGTCATACATTGGTTCCAATGAGACTACATGATTTTCTATAAGCTTGTCATTCTTTGCTTTAGAGATATAATCAAAATTTTCCTTCAAAAACTAAAATGAATCAAAACTTAAAGGTATGGAATTATCCTACTTTGATCCACAATATGTTTCAGATTCTAAACTTTCACCTATGTTTTGAAACTCAATGTAACTCAGTGGCTGGGATTATGGAGCGAAAGAAGCTTCCATATCACAAGTGACCTCCTCAACCAATTCATGAGAAGGCTGCCCATTTATGTTGTTGAAAACTCACTCATCTGCTTGCTTATAGCTTTCTCTTATTTTTTCAAATGAGGAGAAACACAAGGGTAAGGAATCTTGATAAAGAAGTTTAGTTTCCTCTTAATGCTCAATATCAAAACAGAAAGACTACTGATTTCTAAGCTTAGGAATGTTTTCTCTCAATAATTGAAGTGAAGTAAAACACAAAGGCAAAGACCTTTCACCTACTTTGAAATTTTATGCATTTTTTTCATTTTTGTCATGATTAATATGTAAAGGATGAGTGTTACGTTTGAGTTGTTGTAATTGAACTTTTTCCTCCCAAAAGCATGTCGCTCATTGCCTTGAAGAGTCAGCCTCTATTTCAACAACATAATCATCATCATACTAACCATTCTTGCGTAACTCACCAATATAATGAATGACATGAAGCATACACATTAGATCAGCATATTGATTCTCCATGGGTTGATCTACATATCCATTTTCATGACATAAATCAATCATTTTTTGGTTTAGGGTAACTAAGATTAGCAAGAAAATGGTTAGGGCTAGCAACCTCTTCTTCTTCTACAATAAGTGGGACATGGTGTTTTTGAATAGCAAGTTTATCTCTCATGATGATATTTTGTATCATTTCTTCCATTATACTTACAAAAATGTCAAGTTTCACTTCTGAAGATGTCAGGTGTTCCTTCTCTATGTTCTCCCTCTTTGCTTCCTTCAATTTTTACCTTTTGACTAGCATATTAGCTTCCACGGTTATTGCATTGTACTGCATTTATTCAAGTGTGGTAAGGTCCCTTTCCCTCAATTGAAATGCCATTTTCAAATCAAAGGCATCTGGGTAGTGTAAGAGAGATAAGTCGGGTGGCAGTTTGATATCAACAGAGATTGAATGGTAAACTTGATTGAACCTAGATGAAAAGTGTTGCACTGTTTCTCCTGGCTATCTTTTCAAATAATTATATTCTTCTAAAATAAAAAAAGGAATACTCTTGGTCACCCATTTATCAAGAAATACTTTCACAAACTGATGGAAATCGAAAATGCTTGCAATTGGTAAGTTTTTGAACCATTTCTTGGCTTCGCCTTGCAAAGATAAAGAAAAACCCTTGATAATCACACCATCTTCTTCGATCTCAAAAAGGTTGAGAAACAAAATTCTCATTGTGTTTTTCAGCAGTGATGTTACCATATTCTCCATTAAACCTAGGAATATATTTGTAATAATTTTGAGGGAAATCATGGAGTATAGGAGGTAAGATGAGTGGCTTGTATCTATCCAGAATTTTACAAGGTGTACAGAAGCTATAGGATTAGTCTTGATCTCTTGAGGCTCATCAAGTTGAATATGGTCATCATAAGATTCAGAAGAAGGGTCTTCACCAAGATCAAAATTTGTATTCACAATCTTCAAAGGAAAGGTATCAAATGCAGGTATGGGATCTTTTCTCAAATACAGTATACTTTGGAAAACCTTCTTGACATTCTTAGGAAAAGAGAAGAAATAATTTAAAATAAAGCATATTATATCTTGGATGAAATTCCAACTTGAATACCTGATCTTCCCATATTATCCTTTCATTTTTCTATTGGTAAGGTTCATCCTCTAATGGAGTCTTCGAATTAAATTTGAAACTAATTTGGAGTCACCAAGTGAATGATTTCAGCCTTCATATGTATCTGACCTCTGTCCACCATAAGCAAATCAGATCAGATCCTTGTCATTCTTTCACAGGCAATATATGATATTACGTTTCCCAAGAAATGTTGCCAAAATGTTATCACTCCATAGTGTCCTAGGCTGAGAAGGAGATCGATGGAGGTAATGTCAAACCAAGATTTTAGTTTGGTAGCTAGCCCTACCAAACTAGAGAGGGGTCTCTCTATGATTTCAGAACCAAAAATTACTGGAGGAAGAAAAGATATTAGTCTAGGTATGTTCTGCTATAGGGTTTTGAAATTTAGGGTTTGCTAGATGAAGAATGAGCCAAGGAACTAGGGCTAGGGTTTTAGGAAAAACTCAGTTGCAGAAATACAAAGGAGCGAGGTAGGTATGTCTCAATGGCACCTCAAGGCTTTGTCAGTGTAGTGTAGGGTAGAAAATCAAAGGATCAAAATAAGCATGGCAAGTATGAATTAATTTATTAGAAGATGAATAACAAAAACATGAAACTCCTACCAAAACAGAGATTAAACTTAAGAATTATGTTTATTAACTCATAGGAATATCATTGAAAGAAAAGAGATGGAAAGAAGATGAATTATTCATTCATAAAAGTAAATTATAGAAGAAAAACATGGCCACAAGTTCATACTACATGAATTCTTGAATAATAGCTGCCACTGGCTTTTATTACTGCAAAATGATCAAGCACAATAGCTCCACTAGGCTCACAAACATCCAACCCTCTTTATGGCTTAGGTTTGGTTACATATAGACCAAAAACTACATTTCCCTCTCTCAAGGGTCGAATTCCTCAGTATAGAATCAGTTTACACAAATCTCTCTAACCAAACCTAATGACTAGGGAAGTTAAAACAAACTCCCAAATTGGCCTCAAATTGATTCATTTGACTATGGAAAGCTTTACAAGCATGAATCTACTCCACTTTTACTTTAAAAAACATAAGTACACCCCAATACATCATTACAACACCATAAATGAAAAATTACATCAAGAAACCTCGAAGTTGATAGAGAAATCTAAACAAAAATGACTTCCATGGAAAAACGTAGCGAATTGCATGAAAATTTAGCTTGTTGCTTGCAAAAGGCTTTTGGGGCATTTTCGTGATCCAAATAAGGATCTACAAAATGGTGGAAAAAGATTTGTATGTATGCTACATCATAGAACCCTCAAGCACTAAAACAAATTTCTCCAAGATCTCCAAAATTCAATTCTCCCACAGCTACTCCAAAAACATAACATGTTGTTGAAAAATAGGGCAGAAAGGCATTTTTTCGCTACTTTTTTTACATTTTGAACTACCAGAACGTGCTAAGGTGGAACTCTGGTTAGATAATTTTGATGTCGAGGTCAAAAGGAATCCATAAATGTAGCCCTTTTGTGAAATGGAATCCCCCAACAAAAAACGTAGCATCGAGCACGCTACCTTTTTGGACAAAAAACTGTGTAAACTTTCTGGGTTTTCTGCAAAAATAGGCCTTGTCAAAAACACAGCATGGTTGGTTGAAAACACTGCATGGAGCTTTGTAGGGGGTTTCAATCACCGTTTGAGAGTGGAAATCGATGATGAGGTTACTTGGAATGCTTTCAATGACCAATTGGAGCTCTATACAAATGAGATGAGTGAAAGAAATGCTTGAAAGATCCTTTAAAACGCAAAAACACCTTTTTCGCATATGTCATGACATGGCATCATACCTCATTGATTGGAGAAATATATTTATGAACTGAAGTATTACCTTTACCTTTATGACATTTTCTCCCTAATATGCTAACTCCCTTTATATGAGGACTCAAGATAATAAACATAGCTGTTTTTACTTAAAATTGACATGGTGATGACAAAACAGGTGAAGACCTTGACCAAGCCCTATATGATTATTTGACTAGTCAATGACTTGTAACACTTGAAAAATGACATGACCATGATGAATAATGATAACCATGAACGTTGAAGGGAGTAGCACTAACCTAGACACACCAACAAATGATCAAAGTTTTTTATTTGTAGACCTATTGAAACCATAAAAAAACTTGACCTAGGACCCTCACAAAAACTTTAAAAGAGCACATTTTATCACTAGTGACTGGCAGGAATGACAGACACTACCATTGGCTCCAGCTGTGGATGAAAGCTCCTTTAGAAGGTGTCAAGAACACCATAAACCAAGTAGCCTGATCCATTGGGCATGGAGTCAAAAACAAAAAGACCAAACTCAAAACTCAAAACTGACCAACAAACTGAGCTGACTTAACTCTAAAACTATCTACTAACTGAACTTATTTATGGCAGCAGGCCATCGAGATATTAAGGCCTTCACCTCGAGCTTCAAATCCTGATGATAATTGCCCACATGATGAAGATATATATACAATCATGTAAAATGATCCCTCCAATGTAACAAATCCAGCAAATGGCTACTTAGTTGAATCCTGCTCACACTTTCGTTGAGCAGGCAGAAAAAACAAAAGATAGGCCATTCCAAGTGTCCATTGAACATGTGTACATGATCCACAAATACAAGAAAACTCATCTCCCTTGAGGACTGAAGAAAACTATCAAAAGGTTCTTGAAACTTGTGAATGACTATTTTTTCTTGATGATCAAGCTCTAGACAAGACTCTTCTTCTTTACTCTCCTGATACGACTGCAATTTTTTTTATGAGCTTTGTAAGGAGATATCTGCTGAACTAGAAAATAAAGCCAGTTGCTCCCTAATCAAGTTTTTATCATCTCTATTTTTAATGTCATAGTTAGCTAATGGAGAAGGACTTTGATCATAGATATCATCCAAAACATAAAGTATTGATCATGGAGAACTTGAGAGGACTATTGCAACTTGTCATACGTTGGTTCAAATGAGACTACATGATTTTCTATAAGCTTGTCATTCTCTGATTCAGAGATATGATCAAAATTTTCCTTCAAAACCTTAAATGAAAAAAACTTAAAGGTACAGAATTATCCTGCTTTGATTCACAATATGTTTCAGATTCTAAACTTTCATTTGTGTTTTGAAGCTCAATGTAACTTAGTGGTTGGGATTCTAAAGCGAAAGAAGCTTCGATATCACAAGTGATCTCCTCAACCAATTCATGAGAATGCAACCCATTTATGTTGTTGACAACCTCGCTTATCTGCTTCCTTATATTTTTCTCTTATTTTTTCCAATGAGGAGAAATACAAGGGTAAGGAGTCTTGATCAAGAAGTTCAGTGTCTTCTTCATGCTCAATATCAAAACTGAAAGACTATTGATTTCTAATCTTAGGAAATTTTTCTCTCAATAATTGAAATGAAGTAAAACCTAAAGGCAAAGACCTTTCACCTGCTTTGAACTTTTATGCATTTTCTTCATTTCTATCATGATTTTTATGTATAGGCTGAGTGCTACGTTAGAGCTGTTGTAACTTAACTTTTTCCTCCCAAAAACATGTCGTTGATTGCCTTGAAGAGTCAGCCTCTATTTCAACAACATAATCATCATCATATCGATCATACTTGGGTAACTCATCAATATAAGGAATGACATCAAGCATACACATTAGATCACCAGATTGATTCTCCACAGGTTGATCTACAAATCCATTTTCATGACTATCCGTAAATGAATACGTAAAACAATCATTTTTGATATAAGATAACTAAGATTACTAAGAAAATGGTTAGGGCCAACAACCTCTTCTTCTTTTGCAATAAGTGGGACATGTTTTTTTTAACAACAAGTTTATCTCTCATGATGATCTTTTGCATCATTCTTCCATTGTACTTACCAAAATGTCAAGTTTCACTTCTGAAAATATCAGGTGTTCCTTCTCTATGTTCTCCCTCTCTGCTTCCTTCAATTTGGACCTTTTGATAAGAAAATTAACTTCCACAACTATTGCATTGTCATGCATTTCTTCGAGTGTGGTAGGGTCCCTTTCCCTCAATTGAAATGAGATTTCTAGATCAAAGGCATCTGGGTAGTGTAAGAGAGCTAAGCCAGGTGGCGGTTTGATAATTGTAGAGATTGAATGATATACTTGATTAAACCTAGATGAAAAGTGTTGCATTGTTTCTCCTGGTTATCGTTTCAAACGATTATATTCTTATAAAATTAATAAAGGATTACTCTTGGTCATCCACTTATCAAGAAATACTTTCAAAAACTAATGGAAATAGAAAATGCTTGCAACTAGTAAGTTTTTGAACCATTTCTTAGCTTCGCCTTGCAAAGATAAAGCACAAATCCTAATACTGACATCATCTTCTTCAATCTCAAAAAGGTCGAGAAAAATTTTAAAATTCTAAATGTGTTTTTTAGAAGTGATGTTAACATATTCTCCATCAAACTTCGGAATATATTTGTAATAATTTTCAGGGAAATCATGGAGTATAGGAGGTAAGATGAGTGGCTTGTATCTATCTAGAATTTTACAAGGTGTTGAAGTATGTATAGAAGTTGTAGGATTAGTCTTGATCTCTTGAGGCTCATCAAGTTGAATATGGTCATCCTAAGATTTGGAAGAAGGGTCTTCAACAAGATCAAAATTTGTATTCACAATCTTCGAAGGAAAGGAATCAAATGTGGGTCTGGTATCTTTTCTCAAATACAATATACTTTGGAAAACCTTCTTGAGATTCTCAGGAAAAGAAAAGAAATAATTTACAATAAAGCATATTATATCTTGGATGAAATTCCAACTTGAATACCTAATCTTCCCATATTTTCCTTTCAATTTTCTATTGGTAAGGTTCATCCTCAATTGGAGTCTTCGAGTTAAATTTAAAATTGATTTGGAGTCGCTAAGTGAATGATTTCAGCCTTCATATGTGTCTGATCGATGTCCACCATCAGCAAATCAGATCTGATCCTTGTCATTCTTTCCCAAGGAAGATATGATCTTACGTTTCCCCAGCAATGGCACCAAAATATTATCACTCCACAGTGTCCCAAGCTGAGAAGGAGACCGGCGGAGGTAACGTCAAACCAAGCTTTTAGTTTGGTAGGTAGCCCTACCAAACTAAAGAGGGCTCTCTCTATGATTTCACAGCCAAAAATGATTGGAGAAATAAAAGATATTATGCTAGGTATGTTCTTCTCTAGGGTTTTGAAGTTTAGGGTTTGTTGGATGAAGAATGAGCTAAGGAACTAGGGCTAGGGTTTTAGGAGAAAATCAGTTGCAGAAATACAAAGGAACAAGGTAGGCATGTCTCAATAGCACTTCGAGGCTTTGTCGATGTAGTGTAGGGTAGAAAAGCAAAGGATCAAAATGTGCATGGCGAGAATGAATTCATTTATCAAAAGATGAATAACAAAAACATGAAATTCCTACCAAAACAGAGCTTAAACTTAAGAATTATGTTTATTAACTCATAGGAAGATCACCGAAAGCAAAGAGATGGAAAGAAGATGAATTATTCATTCATAAAAGTGGATTATAGAAGAAAAACACTACCACAATATCATACCACATGAATTCTTGAATAATAGCTGCTACTGGATTGCATTACTGCAAAATTATCAAGTACAATAGCTCCACTAGACTCTCAAACATCCAACCCTCCCTATGGCTTAGATTGGGTTACACATAGACCAAAAACTACACCCCCTCTCTTAGGGGTCGAATTCCTCAGTATAGAATCAGTTTACACAAATCTCTCTAACCTAACCTAATGACTAGGGAGGTTAAAACAAACTCCCAATTTGGCCTAAAATTGATTCATTTGACCATGGAAAACTTTACAAGCACGAATCTACTCATTTTTTATTTTAACAAACATAATTACACCCTAATACATCATTACAACACCATAAATGAGAAATTACATCAAGAAACCTCGAAATTGATTGAGACACACCAACCAATGATCAAATTTTTTTATTTGAAGACCTACTAGAACCATAAAAGACTTGACCTAGGACCCTAACAAAAACCTTAAAAGATCACATTTGATCACTGGTGACTGGAAGGATTGATAGACACTAATATTGGCTCCAACTGGGGCTAGAAGCTCCTTTAGGAGGTGTTAGGAAAACCATAGACCAAGTAGCCTGAAACAATGGGCATGGAGCCAAAAACAAAAAGACAAAACTCAAAACTGAAAATTGACCAACAAACTAAACTGACTTAACTCTAAATCTAACTACTGACTGAACTTACTTATGGTAGCAGACAATCGAGATCTTAGGACCTTCACCTTGGGCTTCAAATCCTAATGATAACTGCCCACCTGCTAAAGATATATATACAATCATGTGAAATGTTCCCTCCAATGTAACCAATCTAGCAAATGGCTACTTACCTGAATCCTTCTCACACTTTCCTTGAGATGGAAGAAAAAACAAAAGATAGGCCACACCGAGTGTCCAATGAATGTGTGTACATGATCCATAAATACAAGAAAACCCATCTCCCTTGAGGGCTAAAGAAAACTAGCAAAAGGATCTGGAAACTTGTGAATGACTAATTTTTCTTGATGATCAACTCTAGAAAAGACTCGTCTTCATTACTCTCTTGATATGACTACAAGTTTTTGTATGAGCTTTGTAAGTAGATTCCTATTAAACAAGACAATAAAGCTGGCTGCAACCTGGTCAAGTTTTTATGATCTCTATTTTTAAGGTCATAGTTAGCTAATGGAGAAGGAATTTGATCATAGATATCATACAAAACATCAGCTATTGGATCATGGAGAACTTGATAGCACTGCTGCAACTTGTCATACATTGGTTCCAATGAGACTACATGATTTTCTATAAGTTTGCCATTCTTTGCTTCAAAGATATAATTAAAATTTTCCTTAAAGAAATGAAATGAATCAAACCTTAAAGGTATAGAATTATCCTACTTTGATTCACAATATGTTTCAGATTCTAAAATTTCATCTGTGTTTTGAAACTCAATGTAACTCAGTGGTTGAAGTTTTGGAGCAAAAGAATCTTCCATATCACAAGTGACCTCCTCAACCAATTCATGATAAGGTTGCCCATTTATGTTGTTGACAACTCGCTTATCTTCTTTCTTATAGTTTTCTCTTATTTTTTCAAATGAGAACACAAGGGTAAGGAGTCTTGATCAAGAAGTTCAATGTCTTCTTCATGCTCATTATCAAAACTGAAAGACTGCTGATTTTTAATCTTAGTAAAATTTTCTCCTAGTAATTCAAATGAAGAAAAACATAAAGTAAAATGGCTTTCATCTGCTTTGAAATTTTATGCATTTTCTTCATTGTTGTCATGATTAATATTTATAGGTTGAGTGCTACATTTGAGTTGTTGTAACTGAACTTTTTCCTCCCAAAAACATGTTGATTGCCTTGAAGAGTCAGCCTCTATTTCAACAACACAATCATCAGAATATTGATCATACTTAGGTAACTCATCAATATAAGGAATGACATCAAGCATGCACATTAGATCACCATATTGATTCTCCACAGGTTGATCTACAAATCCATTTTCATGACTATCCATAAATGAATAGATAAAACAATTATTTTCTGATCTAGGGTAACTGACTTTACCAAGGAAATGGTTAGGGCCAGCAACCTCTTCTTCTTCTGCAATAAGTGGGACATGGTGTCTTTGAACAGAAATTTTATCTCTCATGATGATATTTTGCATCATTTCTTCCATTGTACTTACCAAAATGTCAAGTTTCACTTCTGAAGATGTCAGGTGTTCCTTCTCTATGTTCTCCCTCTATGCTTCCTTCAATTTTGACCTTTTGACCAGCAAATTAGCTTTCACAACTATTGCATTGTCCTACATTTCCTCAAGTGTGGTAGGGTCCCTTTCTCTCAATCGAAATGCCATTTCTAGGTCAAAGGCATCCAAGTGGTGTAAGAGAGCTAAGTTGGGTGGTCGTTTGATATCAGCAAGGGTTTAATGTTATACTTGATTAAACCTAGATGAAAAGTGCTGCACTATTTCTCCTGGCTATCTTTTCAAATGATTATATTCTTCTAAAATCAGAAAAGAATTAAGCTTTATCACTCATTTATCAAGAAAGACTTTCACAAACTGATGGAAATCAAAAATTATTGCAGCTAGTAAGTTTTTGAACCATTTCTTGGCTTCACCTTGCAAAGATAAAGCAAAACTCCTAATACTAACATCATCTTCTTCAATCTCAAAAAGGTCGAGAAATTTTTCAAAATTATAAATGTGTTTTTTATAAGTGATGTTACCATATTCTCCATCAAACCTCGGAATATATTTGTAATAATTTTCAGGGAAATCATGGAGTATAGGAGGTAAGATGAGTGGCTTGTATCCATCTAGAATTTTACAAGGTGTAGGAGTATGTACAAAAGTTGTAGGATTAGTCTTGATCTCTTGAGGCTCATCAAGTTGAAGGTGGTCATCATAAGATTCGGAAGAAGGGTCTTGACCAAGATCAAAATTTTTATTCACAATCATCAAAGGAAAGGAATCAAATGTGGGTCTAGGATCTTTTCTCAAATACAACATACTTTGGAAAACCTTCTTGACATTCCCAGGAAAAGAGAAGAAATAATTTAAAATAAAGCATATTATATCTTGGATTAAATTCCAACTTGAATACATGATCTTCCCATATTGTCCTTTCATTTTTCTATTGGTAAGGTTCATCCTCCATTGGAGTCTTCAAATTAAATTTGAAACTGATTTGAAGTTGCCAAGTGAATGATTTCAGCCTTCATATGTATCTGACCTCTGTCCACCATCAGCAAATTAGATTTGATCCTTGTCGTTCTTTCCCAGGAAAGATATGATCTTACGTTTCCCCGACAATGGTGCCAAAATGTTATCACTCCACATTGTCCCAGGCTGATAAGGAGACCGATGAAGGTAACCTCAAACCAAACTTTTAGTTTGGTAGCTAGCACTACCAAACCTAAAAAGGATCTCTCTATGATTTCATAGCCAAAAATGACTGGCGGAAGAAAAGATATTAGGCTAGGTGTGTTCTTATCTAGGGTTTCAAAAGTTAGTATTTGCTGGATGAAGAATGAGCCATGGAACTAGGGCTAGGGTTTTAGGAAAACCTCAGTTGCAGAAATACAAAGGAGAAAGGTAGGTATGTCTCAATGGCACTTCGCGGCTTTGTCAGTGTGGTGTAGGGTAGAAAATCAAAGGATCAAAATGATCATGGCAAGCATGAATTCATTTATCAAAAGATGAATAACAAAAACATGAAATTCCTACCAAAACAGAGCTTAAACTTAAGAATTATGTTTATTAACTCATAAGGAAGATCACTGAAAGAAAAGAGATGGAAAGAAGATGAATTATTCATTCATAAAAATGAATTATAGAAGAAAAACACTGCCACAAGATCATACTACATGAATAGCTCCAATAGACTCCCAAACATCCAACCCTCTCTATGGCTTAGATTGGGTTACATATAGACCAAAAACTACATCCCCCTCTCTCAGGGGTTGAATTCCTTAGTATAGAATCATTTTACTCAAATCTCTCTAACCTAACCTAATAACTAGTGAGGTTAAACCAAACTCCCAAATTGGCCTAAAACTGATTCATTTGACCATGGAAAGCTTTACAAGCATGAATCTACTCAGTTTTTACTTTAACAAACATAATTATACCCCAATACATAATTACAACACCATAAATGAGAAATTACATCAAGAAACCTTGAACTTGATTGAGAAAAGTGAAAAAAATCACTTCTAGGCAAAAATGTAGCAAATTGCTTGAAAACATAGCGTGTCCACAGAAAACGTAGCATGTTGCTTGCAAAAGCTTTTTAGGGGGTTCCCGTGCTCCAAATCAGGATCTGTAAAATGCTGGAGAAATATCTGCATGTCTACTACATCATAGAATCACCAAGAACTAAAACATACTACTCCAAGAACTCTAATATTCAATTCTCCCACAGCTACTCCAAAAACGTAGCGTGCTGCAAAAAAACAGGGCAAAAAGTTGTTTTTTCGATACTTTTTTTACTTTTTGACCTGCCAGAATGTGCTAAATCTTAACTCCGATTGGATAATTTTGATGTGGAGGTCAAAAGGAATCTAGAAATTTAAACCTTTTGTCAAATCGAGGCCCCAAACAAAAACGTACCGTGGAGAACGCTACCTTTTTGGACAAAAAATTGTGTAAAATTTATGGGTTTTCTACAAACATATGCCTCAAAGATAGAGAAATATATCTCTAACCATGAAACGTTTTTCAAAACTAGGAGATTTGTTGTAGATAAATATGTCGTGAAGACAAACCTCTCTCAAGTTTTGCAAATTCATTTTAATTTTTTCTTAGAATCCATGCCACAAAAGCATGACTAAAACAAGAAATAACTTGGAAAAAAATGATTTTCTGAAATATGTCTCCAAGAAAGTTGCATATCTCCCAATCTATGATACCTATGTAAAAATGGAAGGAATTTTTGTTCCTTGGTCTATTATTGACAAAAACCTCATTTATTTTTTTCAAATTCATCTTCCTTAATTCAGAAACCGATTTTGAACTAAGATTGTCCCTATGTGTGGCAAATGACCTCAAAACCCTAAAAATTTTGCCAATCACATATGTTGATATGATGAGGTTTATCATTGATATTGTGGCTGATCCTCTTTTGAAGTTGGTGGAAAAGAGGCTTTTCAACTTGGCATCGTATTCCACTTGCTGAATTTGCTCACAAAACCCTAGGCAACCCACTTCTTCACATGACCTTTTGATGAATGGTTAAGCATTGATATCATGGGTGTGAGATGGCTCAAATATAGACATTTGGCCTCCTTTATTATATGCCTTCTTCTTACTTTCCATGATTTGAATTTTCACAGCAAAACCCTAGCTGAACGAAACAAGAAAAAAAACAGAGTTTTACTTGGGAAAACAAGGGATTAGGGTTAGTGTCTTAAGGTGAGGGGATAGCGGGGTTAGGAAGGAGATATCTTAGTAGGAAAACTTTGGGAGGTAGTGAGGTGTGTTGGGAAGCTTAGGGAAGTGAAAATTTAGATAGGGAGTGAAGGGATGAGTGGTAGGAATTAAAACACAGTACTAACCCTAATTTCTACCAAAAACGTAGCATACGGATTAGGGTTAGCTCTAGGACTTAAGGGAATGAGGGAGGAGGGATAAGGAAAGCCAGGGGAGGTGTGTTTGAGTGTGGGGAAGGTTATAATGTGTAGGGAACTAGGTATATTTGCTTGCAACCCAAACTATGGAGCTCACCCACCAAAAACATAGCGTGGGGACTGTGGGAGGGTTTCTCCACTGAAAATATGAAATAAATGTTGATAGGAGGTGGCAAGAACTTTAACTTACCTTTAAATAGGCTTATGGAACCTTCATTGGCCATAAGAAACCTCAGGAGATGTAGTCTTTGCCTCTAGAAGTGGAAACATAGCGAAGGGTCAAAAATGCAGCATGGTTGGCTGAAAACGCAACATCGAGCTTTGGATGGGGCGCCAATCACCTTTTGAGAGTGGAAATCGATGTTGAGGTTACTTGGAAGGCTTTCAATGACCAATTGGAGCTCTATACAAATGAGATGAGGGAAGGAAATTCTCTAAAGATCCTTTAAAACTCAAAAACACCTTTTTTGGCATATGTCATGCCATGGCATCATACCTCATTGATTGGAGCAATATCTTTATGAACTGAAGTATTACCTTTACCTTTATTACATTTTCTCTTTAAGATGGTAACTCCCTTTATATGAGGACTCAAGACAATAAACATAGCTCTTTTTACTTGAAACTGACATGGTGAAGACAAAACAGGTGAAGACCTAGACCAAGGCCTATATGATTATTTGACTAATCCATGACCTGTAACACTTGTAAAACGACATCACCATGATGAATAATTATAAACATGAATCTTGAAGGGAGTAGCACTAACCTAGACACACCAGCCAATGATCATAGTTTTTTATTTGAAGACCTATTGAAACCATAAAAACCTAGACCTAAGACCCTAACAAAAACTTTAAAATAGCACATTTAAAAACTGGTGATTGGCAAGACTGAAAGACACTAACATTGGCTCTAGTAGCGGATCGTAGCTCCTTTAGGAGGTGTCAAGAACACTGTAGATGAAGTAGCTTAATCCACTAGGCATGGAGTCAAAAACAAAAATGCAAAACTGAAAACTGACCAACAAAGTGAGCTGACTTAACTCTAAAACTGACTACTGACTGAACTTACTTATGGCAACAGACCATCGAACTCTTAGGGCCTTCACCTAAGGCTTCAAATCCTAATGATAATCACCCACCTACTAAAGATATATATACAATCATGTGAGATGATCCCTCCAATGTAACCAATCCAACAGATGGCTACTTACTTGAATCCTACTCACACTATCCTTGAGCAAGCAGAAAAAACAAAAGATAGGCCACTCCAAGTGTCCACTGAATGTGCATACATGATCCATAAATACAAGAAAAATCAACTGCCTTCAGGACTGAAGAAATTAGCAAAAGGATCCTGAAACTTGTGAATGACTGATTTTTCTTGATGATCAAGCTCCAAACAAGGCTCTTCATCATTACTCTCCTAATATGACTGCAAGATTTTGTATGTGCTTTGTAAGGAGATTCCCATTGAACAAGACAATAAATCTAGTTGCCACCTGATCAAGTTTTTATCATCTCTATTTTTAAGGTCATAGTTAGCTAATGGAGAAGGACTTTGGTCATAGCTATCATCCAAAACATCAGCTATTAGATCATCGAGAACTAGAGAGGACTATTGCAACTTGTCATACTTTGGTTCCAATGAGAGTACATGATTTTCTATAAGCTTGTCATTCTTTGCTTTAAAGATATAATCAAAATTTTCCTTCAAAAACTAAAATGAATCAAAAGTTAAAGGTACAGAATTATCCTGCTTTGATTCACAATATGTTTCAGATTCTAAACTTTCATTTGTGTTTTGAAACTCAATGTAACTCAGTGGCTAAGATTATGGAGCGAAAGAAGATTCCATATCTTTTTTTCTGAATTTGTCTACTTCTATTATTGATACAAAATAATTTTACATAGAGGCCAATGCCTCGAGAAAACTAGCCCAGAGATGCGGCATGCTTACATAGCATAGTTGAACATTGTCCAAAAAGACCTGCTAAGGAACGACCTGAAGGACTGCTAGTAACATAACCATGACTAATACAAAGAAACATAAAACTCCCATTATCGTGCTTGAAACTGAAAATTGAACAGAGGTAATTCAACAACCATACCAAGATAACTAGACCCAAGCCAGTAAACAGAGAAAACCTGACTAGAAAAAAAGCGAGGTAAGACTTCAAAAATGACTGAGACTGAAATCGAGACCAAAAAACATAGACTGGAAGAGTGCCGCCCACGCAGGGGAAACCAGCAATTAGACTTTGAATCAGGGGACTGAGCATGAGAACTGGTAAGCATATCATGACAATATAATAGGTGAAAAATAAGCACCCTCGAGCACACAGTGAATCAAAAAACCATTGAGTGCAGACCTGCTTATACTTCATGAGAGGTGGAGGGTTGCTCTTCAATGATACGACACCCATATTTGTAGTCATCTTCGTCCTCAGAGGAATGACACTCTTTACTTGCAGAACCGCCATCAGTAGGGACACTCGGACCAGCTTGATCTTCCATGACCTAATTTGCCATGCACTTTCTCTGACCCAGAGCCTTACTCTGCTTGTAATCCATCTGAGTGGTACCATGCCTGTATTTTGCCTTCGTTTCCATAGTCACCCCAGGGGAAACAACTACCTGGCAAGGAGTAACCTCGCTAAGCTCAATGGTGATAGAGGAAATGAAGGAGAAATTGTCATGAGTACAGGGGAACTGGAGCCGTGCAGTGTTAATGGGAGAATTGAGAGAACATGCTGCTGAATTGAGCTTCCCTCTACCCCGTCCATGACCACTTCTAGTAGCAGGATAGCGTTCCAAGTAGAAGTTCGGCCAAAAAGTCGAGGAATCCATCGTGGACGAGGGGGCCTGTTAGGCCCCTATACTACTAGTGTAACCCCTTATTGTTATTATTACAACCCACTTATTATATTTATGTACCCATGTAGTGCCCATATTGTTACTATTGTGCCCCATAGAAGCCCACTATTGT
>APFE030181137.1:43700-81409 GCA_000404065.3 Pinus taeda | reverse complement strand
AGTGCCCATATTGTTACTATTGTGCCCCATAGAAGCCCACTATTGTTATTATTGCGCCCTTACATTATTATTGTTATGTCGGCTCTGATTATGTTATGACCCCTTAGACTCCTATATATAGGAAGGAGGTATTTTCATTTGTATCATCTAAGAATTGTTCATTTGTGTAATGTAAAGGAGGTTGCCCCCTCGAAGAGACTAAATTCTAAGGCGTTCAACTATATTTTCTATATTTTTGTGAGCTGGTTTCATAACAAGGCCTGGCAGACATCTTGTCACCGGGAACTTCCCCTCCTACAACTCATTCTCTGGTGAAGTCTGCGCATAGTGGGAAGAACAGGAAAATTGGAGCGGACTGCAATACTAAGGAGGCCGAAAAGGACTAAAAATGGCTTGGCTTCAGCACTCAGATGGCCATAGGGGAGGGCAGATGATGAGTAGCTGTTGAAATTGCAGAAATGGCAGACAGAGACCTGTAACCTTAGCCAGAAATCCCCCCAACGAACCAGAGCCCAACGTTTCCCCAGGCCGGTTCGAGAGCAAGTTTATGCATCAGAAAAGGAGTGACTCAAGCGCATAGGAGAAGCACAAATGAAATGAACTGAGGGCACCATGATAAGAAAATGAAATGGCTGGAGAGGAGGGATAGGCTATGTTAATGCAGCATTGAAGTTGAGTTGAAGTGAATTAATGACCGGCTTTGTGCGAGGCCGAGTGGCGGTGGTGATAAGCCATGTGCCCATCCAATCGGCTACCCACGTACCTGTTGCCCATTTAAACACCCGGATCCGGGATAGATAGATCTTGTTGCACCAGGAGAGTGCAGTCTCGTTTGAGTTGTATATCATTGGAACTATTCAACGGACCAGAGAAGAATGGGAGTTGTTGATCAGCACCTTGATTAGCGAGTCTATCTGCCGCCTTATTGGTTATTCGCTGAATGTGCGTGGAGCTTTGAGCCATTCTTCAATTTGTTCCAGTCTGCTTAGGAGCTACCAACTCGAAGAAATATTTGCTGTTGATGATCCTAATTGAATCCAAATAGCAACCTCTATTAAAATTTGAGAATCCCCTTCTACCTCTAGAGGGAAAAAATTTTCTATTTCTGCTATACGAATACCCTTCCATAAGCTTTCAAGTTTGGCAGCGTTGTTGGTATCTCTGCCAAGCGATCCATGATAAATGTGCAGGACAGAGCCATCAGCATCTCTGAAGATGCCACCATATCTAGCCGGCCCAGGATTTCCCTTAGCTGCTCCGTCAAAGTTCATCTTGTAAGGGTGGATGGCAGGAGGAGACCAGAATTGTGTAGACTCAGAGTGAATTGAGGCACTGGGCTTGATATGGTCTATAAAGGTGAGATCCAGGTTCCAGTTGGCCAGAATGTGGCATTCCTAGGGTAAAACTGGCATTTCTGAGTCTTGCCAATGTCTAAGAGCTAGATTTTCTTGAAGGTTCTATTTGAGAAGTAGCCAAAGAGTGTCAATGGGTGTACTGCGATTTTTGAAGATCCTGTTATTTCTTTCCTTCCAGATGATCCAGTAGACAAAGCCCAGTAAAAGGTTCCAAAGGGAATTGAGTAGAAGACTTTGGAAAGGATTCCGAGGCCAGTTCCTGATGGTGTTTAAAATATCTCCCTCACGTCTTCCTGTTCTTCTATTACGCTGTGTTGTTCTCTCCCAGAGTTGAGCTGCTAATGGGCAGGTATCCAAGAGATGCATGATAGTCTCTGAATGATGATTGCAATTGGAACATTTGGAAGGCCCAATGAATCCTCGCTTTTGTAGATTATCCCAAGTGAGGATCCTTTGTTTGCTTAGTAGCCAAAGGAAAGTGGAAACCTTAGGCCATATGTTTGGTTGCCAGACTTGGTCCCATAGTTGATCCTTTGTGGTCTGCGTGGGGTGATAGAGAATTTGGTATGCTTCCTTGGTAGTGAACATGCCTTTGGGTGTATATCCCCATCGCACTTTATCCTTCTGATCAGAGTGTTTAATTTTTCTAAGTTTGAGTTCTTAATCGATCTCTTCATAGGTTTCCTCCTGCCAGTTGGCCTGCCATGTGTTTGCCGTTCGCCAAAGTTGAAAACCTTGAGGGGATTGTTGCTGCCAAAATTGATGGACATGGATTTGATCATTTTGCTGCATAGTAGCTTTCCACTTGGGTTTGTGAAAGAGAGAGGCGAGTTTGGGAAGTTGTTGCTAGGAGTCCTTCCAAAATCTCGCAGTAGTACCCGAGTGATTTCCCAAAAGCTTTGTGCTTGAATAAAGGCACTATGTTTCTTGGTAGCATTCCAAATTAGCAAGCCAGGGGTGGTTGTATTGATTCGGATGAGATCCTCATTTGGACTGCCCGGAGCATATTTGGCCTGCTAGAGACGATCCCAGTGTGTTTGCGGTTTGGAGATCCAGTTCCACCATATGCGTGCTCCCATGATGTTGTTACTGTGGAGGGGATCCCTAGGACCTAGCCCCCCAAGTCACTTCGGAAGATAGACCTCCATCCATTTGACCAGAGCCCATTTTCTATTGTGGCCTGAGGATCCCCAAAGGAAGTTTCTTTGAAGATTTCAGATATTTTTAAGAACCCATTTAGGGGAAGCTAGGATTGAAAATAAGTATAGAGGCATAGCTTGGAGAATTGATTTGATGAGGATAATCCTGCTGGCAATGTTGAGTGAGCGAAAAGTCCATGAGGAGAGCCTGGTTTCTAAATTGTCAAGAAGGGTTCTCCAAGAAGCATGTTTGATAGCGGAATCAAACAGGGGAGCTCCAAGATATTTCGAAGGAAGCTTGGCTATAGGAAAGCCCAAAATCCTGGCTATATTTCTCTGAGTGAGAATGGGAGTGTGGAAGAAGAAGATATGGGATTTGGAGGCATTGATAGTGGTGCCAGAGGCTTATGAGAAGAGATTGAGCAGGAGCTTGAAGGTAGAGACCTCTTGAACTAATGGATGGCCGAAAAGCATATTATCATCGACAAACTATTGGTGAGTGATGGGGGATTGACCATGCAGAGAAATGCCCTTTAAGGAGTGTGAATTGATAGCAAAGTGAAGAAGGTGACTAAGTCCTTTGGCCATGAGCACAAAAAGGAACGGGGAAAGAGGATCGGCTTGATGGATCCCCCGGGATGGACGAAAGGGTGGGGAAGGGGAACCATTTAAAAGGATGGAAAAATAGGGGGAAGAAATGAGATTCATTATCCATCGAGTCCAGGTAGCATTGAAGCCGAATGCAAGTAATATGTGATTAATATAGGTCCAGCTGAGCTTGTCGAATGCTTTGGAAAGGTCAAGTTTGAGAATCATACCTGATTTTTTTAGGATCTTGAGGGAATGGATCACTTCATGTGAGAGAATTATACAATCTAGAATCTGGTGCCCTTCTACATAGCCTATTTGCTCTGGCGATATGAGGAGAGGGAGAAGAGGTTTGAGCCTGTTCGCCACGACTTTAGATATGAGTTTGTAGATTACATTGCATAGTGCAATCGGCCTATATTTATCAGGAGTATTGTATTCTTCCACTTTAGGGACGAGCACTATAAAGTTCATGTTTAAGGAAGGAAGGATTCAATACATCGATCGTGATTCTTCCATGAGCTCCCAGACCTCTATTTTGAGTGCTCCTAGAAAGCATGAAAGAAGTTGGCTATAAATCCGTCCGGACCAAGCACTTTACCATCCTTGAGCTGGGCCATTGCGTCCTCCACCTCCTGCGTAGAGATAGGCTGGAGAAGCCTGATGTTGTGATCTACAGTTATGATTTTGGGAATATGCTGCATAATGGATCGAATAGCTTGATTTCTGCATCCCGAGGGTTCCCTAAGAAAATCCTGAAAGTAATCTTGGAATTCCTGTGCCACTTCTTCATGCACCTCTAGGCATTCCCCTTGCTGATTATTAATGAAGGTGATACTATTGTGCATTCTCCTTTGAATGGTTGACCTATGAAATAATTTGGTATTTTTCTCCCCATCTTTAAGCCATTTGATCCTGGATTTTTGTCGCCAGAGGGTCTCTTCTTGTTGCCTTCATGCTTCAATCTGGGTGAAGAGGGCCTGCTCCTATTGTGCATAGGCTTCCGATCTTCCCTCAGAGATGATACATTGCTACAGTGTATTCATTTGCTGCTCCAACACTTTCCGATGATCAAAAATGTTGCCAAACTATGTGTGATTCCAATATTTGAGCACTTGTTTAAGGTATTTTAGCTTTTGTTGAAATTGAAACATCTTGGCTCCTGCAGGGGGATTGAAAGATTTCCAGGCATCGATAACTACTTCTTTGAAGTTAGGATGAGAAAACCAGAAGGATTCAAGGCGGAAATGTCTATTGCACTTAGATCCCAAACGCGACCACTGTAGCATTATGGGCCAATGATCTGAGCCCACCTGAGGCATGATGGAAGCGTGAAAGTCCCAGAATCGATCCAACCTGGAAGAAACATGTTATGGTCCCCTTCTTTTATTGGTCCATGTATACATACCATTAGAAGTCTGAAGGTCCATTAACTGATTTATGTGGATGAAGTCTTTAAATTCGATGTTGTCCCCTTCCAGCCTCGCCCACCCTCCTAATTTTTCCTCCAAAGCTATGATGATGTTGTAATCTCTGCCAAAAATCCAAAGGGGGAAGCTCCTACCAGAGTCGAGAGCTGTGAGTGTATCCAGCAGATCCAACCTTTTTTCAATATCTTGTGGGAAATACACATTCGAAAGAACACCATGGATATTGGTCCCGATTACGTGGAAGGTAGTCTGAATAAAGAAGTGTGAGGCGTGAAAATATTGAAGGGAGAGAACTTGAGGGTTCCACAAGATTTCTAGCCCTCCTGAAGCCCCTGAAGCATCCACAGAGTCTGAGTGGCATGCTGTCCAGGATTTATTTAGAATCTTTTCCAGTACAGTGCTATTACCTTTAGTTTCTTGTAGAAAGACTAATGAAGGTTTTTCTTGCTGGATCATATTTTTTAACATTCTGTGTTTTGCAAGGTTGTTAAGCCCTCTCATGTTCCCTGAGATGAGCTCCATGAGGAACCGTGGGGAAGAGACTTGAAGAACTTTGTCAGCTTGGGAAATCTACCAGATTCCACCAACATTTCTCCAATAATAATGGACCTTGTAGATCCGTTTTGCACCCACGTTTCTTCGTGTATTTCAGTATTTTTTTTCCATCCCAAGGACTGCCTACCTAAATCCCAAGATATCTATTGTGTTGTGCTCTGGCTAAAACTACTTCAAGTCTTTTGATTTCCCGAGGGGGTATAGCACTAAATTCTTTATGTCGACACGCCGTTTCCAGTTTGAGAATGTCTAGACCTCCCAGATCTACACTTTTTGGTTCCTCATCCATGTGTGTCGGTGTGTTCTGTTCTTCCTCATTTGACTTTTGATGAATATTGAGAGCAAGGGTTGCATCTATCTCCATGGTGGAAGATTGTAGGGCTGTATCTGGATCTTTTTTATCAAAGGAGGTAGAGATGGGGATGTTGATGGAAATGGAGGTTGAGAGTAGAGCGAAAGATTTTGGAGGAGGAGGGGGTGAAGAAGGGGATGGATCTGAAGGAGGGATTGATGATTGATCCTCCATGTTATTTTGAGAGTTCATTATTTCGAAGTTGTTTCATGTTTCAGGTTTCTTGAGATCATCTAGGGTAACTGGAAGTTTCTTGGCATGCTTTCTACAACTGGAGACCTTTGTGAATCCCTAAGCATCTTTACTTGTCTCAGTAACAGAAGCTTTAGACTGAAGATTCAAAGGGAAATCCCTGAAAAGATTGCCATGTTCATGGCATTTTCTGCAACAAAAAGGAACATGCTTGTAGTCTATTGTTTGGATCCATTCAAAATCATCATGAAATAGACTTACCAAATCTGTGAGAGTTTTGGCCAGATGCATGTGTACACAAATCCTGGCATAGGAGGTGTGTCTTCGAGATTTGGTTTCCTCAGCAGCTTTGATGAAAACTCCCAGGCTATTGCCAATGTCCTTTAAGGTCTCCTCGCTCCAGTATTCCAGGGGGAGAGAGTACATACGGATCCATACTGGAGACCAGTTGAAATCTTCTTTTTCTGGATTGAACCTTTATTTACATTCATAAAGGTACAGGCCTGCAAAGTTGAAGAAGTACGGGCCTCCTTCGAAGATACGAGTTTTTTCTTCCAGACAGTTGAAAGTGGCAGTAAAGAAGCCTTTGGGACCAAGCTGCAGGGTAACTTTTCCTTTAGGCTTCCATTTGGAGGCGATCCATTCTTGCAAGGCCTTTTCAATTGGCCAGATTCCGAGGAACTTGCCTATGAGTGCATGATCCCTCATATATTGGATCTGGTTGTTGATTCGATCACTGGGAAGATCTATTTTGATTCTTTCTGCAGACTTGGGGATGCATGTTTCTGAGGACACCTTTGGTCGTGACGTCGAGTCATTCTGGTCAATGTCTTTGTCTTTAGCTACCACATAACCTGCAGCAAATTCATCAGTGTTGTCGATGGCAGGATCGATGTGATGGGTGGCCAAAGGGGTGGAGCCAGAACTGGCTGGAGCATCTACGTTTACTAGACTATTAGAGGAAGGACCGAAGGGGGGAGCGGGGGCTGAGCCCACCCCTCTAGAGGTTGGGTTCATGATGGGAGCGTCAGCGGCAGAGCAAAAAAAAATCACCAAGAGCGCAGAGGAGATGGGCAACGAAAGAAGCTTCCATGTCACAAGTGACCTCCTCAACCAATTCATGAGAAGGCTGCCCATTTATGTTGTTGACAACTCGCTTATTTGCTTGCTTATAGTTTTCTCTTATTTTTTCAAATGAGGAGAAACACTAGAGTAAGGAATCTTGATCAAGAAGTTAAGTGTCTTCTTCATGCTCAATATCAAAATTGAAAGACCGTTGATTTCTAATCTTAGGAAAGTTTTCTCTCAGTAATTGAAATGAAGTAAAACTTAAAGCAGAGACCTTTCACCTGCTTTGGAATTTTATTCATTTATTCATTGTTGTCATGATTAATATGTATAGTCTAAGTTATACATTTGAGCTGTCGTAACTGAACTTTTTCCTGCCAAAAACATGTCGTTGATTTCCTTGAAGAGTTAGCCTCTATTTCAACAACATAATCATGATTATACTGATTGTACTTGGGTAAATCATCAATATAAGGAATGACATCAAGCATACACATTAGATCAATAGATTGATTCTCAACGGGTTGATCTGCAAATCCATTTTCATGATTTTCCATAAATCAATACACAAAATAATCATTTTCTGATCTATGGTAGCTGAGATTAGCAAGAAAATGGTTAAGGCCAGCAACCTCTTCTTCTTCTCCAATAAGTGGGACATGGTGTTTTTTAACATCAATTTTATCTCTTAGGATGATATTTTGCATCGTTTCTTCCATTGTACTTACCAAAATGTCAAGTTTCACTTCTGAAGATGTCAGATGTTCCTTCTCTATGTTCTCCCTCTCTGCTTCCTTCAATTTTGACCTTTTGACCAAAAAATTAGCTTCCACAGTTATTGCATTGTCCTGCATTTCTTCAAGTGTGGTAGGGTCCCTTTCTCTCAATTCAAATGCCATTTCCAGATCAAAGGCATCTGAATAGTGTAAGAGAGCTAAGCCAGGTAGCGGTTTGATATCAACAGGGATTGAATGGTATAATTGATTGAACCTAGATGAAAAGTGTTGCACTATTTCTCTTGGTTATCTTTTCAAATGATAATATTCTTCTAAAATCAGAAAAGGATTACTCTTGATCACCCATTTATCAAGAAATAATTTCACAAACTAATGGAAATCGAAAATGCTTGCAGCTGGTAATTTTTTGAACCATTTCCTGGCTTCGCTTTGCAAAGATAAAGCAAAAATCCTGATACTGACATCATCTTCTTCAATCTCAAAAAGGTCGAGAAAATTTAAAAATTCTCAATGTCTTTTTTAGCAGTGATGTTACCATATTCTACATCAAACCTGTGAATATATTTGTAATCATTTTCAGGGAAATCATGGAGTATGGGAGGTAAGATGAGTGGCTTGTATCTATCTGGAATTTTACAAGGTGTAGGAGTATAAATAGAAGTTGTAGGATTAGTCTTGATCTCTTGAGGCTCATCAAGTTGAAGATTGTCATCATAAGATTCAGAAGAAGGGTCTTGACCAAGATCAAAATTTGTATTCAAAATCATCAAATTAAAGGAATCAAATGTGGGTCTGGGATCTTTTCTCAAATACAATATACTTTGGGAAACCTTCTTGACATTCTCAGGAAAAGAGAAGAAATAATTTACAATAAAGCATATTATATCTTAGATGAAATTCCAACTTGAATACCTGATCTTCCCATATTGTCCTTTCATTTTTCTGTTGGTAGGGTCCATCCTCCAGTGGAGTCTTCGAATTAAATTTGAATGTCATGTCCCTTCTCAAATGAATTAGTCATGGGGTGCAGCAACACAATTTTGGCATCAATTTTGGCTTAGGATGAGGACCCCACATGCAAAATTTAGGAACTATAGGCAATTTGATTTATTTCTGGCAATTAGTGGAATGTGGGGGCCACCACATGCATAATTCGAACTTTGCCAAGGAATGTGTTGGAGGGAATTCGAACTAGTGGAAGGAGGGGCCCACAAGAGGCTAAGGGGGTCCAAAGTGATAAAAGAGGATGGAGCTCTCATTTTTCAGCATTTTGATTACTTGACAAACAAACTTACTATTGTATTCTATGCTGCTTAGCGAGTCTACTAGCTTTTTAGCCACGAGTCTTTTGCAAGGACGATTCAACCTCTACTTCGGGGGACTATCCGTGCTCGCCTTAGGGAGCCTTTTCCACGGAGGTTGCAGGAGTTTCAACATCAATTCACAGTTCATCCAGCCATGCAGAGGAAGGGATTACATACTTTCTAGGCAACCAAAAATATGTAGAGGAGGATTAAGCCAGCCACGAGGTCCCTAACTTGCTATTAGTTTCGGGGGCAAGGAAGGTATAGGGCTAAGGGTACTTTCTCAACTTTTTGCAACCAACCAATCAATACACACAACAATACACATTTTTGGGTAGAGGGACTATGCATTGGCCTCGGGAAACAAATTCATGGCGCTTGGGAGAGAAATCATTAGGGTCAAGGGACATTTGGGGAGCACGGGATCAACTACTACAGTTGAAAGCAGCATTTGGGGGGTGTTTCCAGGTGGATTTATAGGTTGTTTCTTGTGAATCGTATTTGGCTACAGTAGCCAGAGAGGGGCTCCCAAGAGGTCAAAATTCCAATGTCCAAATCAGAGAAATTCTTGTCTAGGTTTTGTCCAAGGAGTCTAAGTCTAAAAGGAAAGAATTTTCTGGGTGGTTTTTGTGCACATTTCACCAGGTTGAAATCATCAGAACAACAGTTTTCTAGGATAGCGCAGTGCATAGTGGTGCAACAACTGAACAACCATCTTTCTAGCTATTCCATCACCTAGGTTTGGTCTAGATTGTCGTTGAGGCAATTCCAATGCACCACTCCATTCATATATTGTACTCATCCTCTCATATTTCATAATATATGGCTCAGCAATTCAATTTTTACAATGTTTCATGGGTGTTTGATATATGTTTTTAATTCTATGTTGTTGCACTGCTTATTTATTTGAAATGTCACTTAGATTCCTGTTTAGGAACATTATAGTGGTATCAAAGCCTAATTCTTGGCTCAGCTGTGGGGTAGGTTTCCTATGAGAGTAGAAGACTGGGAGAACATCACTTACAAGAGGCAGAGGTACAGGAGAAGAGAAAGGGAATAGAAATTACACTAGACATAAAGGAAAGAGGGAAAACAGTGGCTGGAGAGGAGGAAACGAGGAGATGGATTTCAATAGCCTCTTGAGGGCTCTGAGTGACTTGGCCAAGGGGTAGAAAGGCATGCTGGAGGATATCAATTCACAAAGCTGAGACAAAGCCACGCCTAGAATTTTTTGGGTGGAGAGACTTTCGAGGCTTCTCATCCTTTCTATCTTCCCTCGCCAACAGCACGATGCCCTTCAGTGAGTGTGCCCACTAGGGCCATACTACCCTCCTTCATGCCAATAACACATATCGAACCAACAAGGGAGGAAGACACTCCCCAGATGGGGGATTACCTCAGAGAGTTGCAGGTGATGGATGAAGATTTCAAAGAAGCCCTCTCCTTTAGAAATTACTACAAGCTCAAGCAGAGTGAGAGGAACAAAGGGTACGTAGGATAGGGGACCCAAAACTATGAGCTGCAAAGAAATATAGGGAGGATGTAATTCCCTATAATTGATGGCATTTCCAAGTGCACAACCATGGCTTGGGTTGAAAAGATGGACGCATACTTCAACTCAACTGAATGATGAAACAGGAGCCATTAAGATGGAAGCGCTGACTTGGAGGGGGAAGCCCATGATTGGTGTTTTCACAGCCTAACCACTTTAGGGCATGCCCAGATAGTTTTTTATGAGGATTTCACCACGAGGGTGGTGGAGCAATTTTCTGAGAGGGATCCAAAGGCATCCTTCAGTGAGCTGACACAACTATGTCAGACAGGCAACCCAGAGCAGTAATTTTCTAATTTGTTGTGTGTGTTAGTGATGGTCTCAGATATTTCCGAGGCCAGCAGGGTATACACCTTCATTGAGGGTTTTCTTGAGCCTCTGCGTGGACTGGTGAAGTCACGTAGACCCTCTATATTATAGGAGGTGGTGGTGTATGCCAGATATTTGCAGGGGGGCATCCCCAAGACCAGAGTGCCATTCCTTGCATAGACCCCTTTCCCATAGAAGGGGCATGAAACTAGACCCCAACCATCGAGGACCACATAGGGGAGGGGGAAGCTACATGAGGAGACATGGAAGGACCTCTGGAGGAGGAAGTTATGCTTCACATGTAGAGAGCCCTGGGCACCAAGCCATAGGTGCACAACAGTAGAGCACATTACATTAAGGTCTTTTCTGACAGTGACCAGGAGGACAAGGTGGAGCAAGATTGTGGTGGGGAAAATGGAGAGAGTTCGAGCGACAGACAGCCACCACCGCCACCACCTCCATAGGGAGGAGCATCTCTTTCCTCATCAAGGGGAGTCCTTGCTTCTCTATGCGGGATTCCTAAGTTTTTGACACTCCATATCAAAGGTACGATACAGGGGCAGAGGGTGTCGGTACTAGTGGATAGTGGGGCTACCCACAACTTCATAGATTTACACCTGGTCCAGAGGAGGGGCCTCACCATGGTATAATTTGAGGGATTCTCTTTCCTAGTGCTAGGTGATCGTACCATCGAGTGTACTAGATACATGCCCTCCTTGACAATAGTTATGGGAAACTACTCAATGACGAACCACTTCTTTAGGGTCGATGTGCCAAACACCAATGTGGTGATGGGTGTCCATTGATTGTATTCCCTTGGGAGAGTTACAACAGATTAGAGGAAACCTGAGATGGAGTTTATGGGGCCACACATCAAACTGGTGGTTTGGAGAGGCATGTAGTCTTATCCGCCTCAGACAGTTTCAACCCATAGGATGGAGGTAAATCTTCAACATGGGGACATTGGATGGGCAGTTGAGTTGACGATCTCAGAGGCTGGGGGATAGGCACAGTCACCACCAACAGACATACTGGCTCTTCTGGACAGGTACATAGTGGTGTTCAGGGACATTCCACTAGGGTAGCCACCGTATACAAGGTTTGAGCACACCATTGAGCTAGAGCCAGGTATACAGGCAGTCATCACTACTCCTTATAGGCACCCCAAATCCTATAAGGATGAGATAGAGAAGGCTATTTAGGAGTTGCTTGCTTTGGGTCAAATCAGGCCTAGTTCTAGTCCTTTTACTCTTTTTTAGTGCTAGTGAAGAAGAAGGATGGGACCCTCAAGAGGTGAATAGACTACAGATTCGTTAACAGGAACACCCTCAAGAACCGGTACCCCATTCCCTGCATTGATGAGATGATGGATGATCTTAGAGGATCCAAGTACTTCTCTAAGATCGATCTATGTTCGAGGTACCACCAGATGAGATTTTGAGATCAGGAGATCCCCAAGACAGTATTTCGGTGCCACTATGGGCACTTTGAGTTTTTGGTCATGCCATTTGGGCTGACCAACACACATACCACATTTAGTCTTGCATGAACCACATCTTTCGGGGGCAACTGAGGAGATTCATGCTATTGTTTTTTTATGACATCCTAGTCTATAGTCAGACATGGGAGGAGCACCTCCAACACTTGGAGGGGGTACTGTGAATTCTAGAAGAGAAGCAGTTCTATGCCAAGCTCTCCAAATGCGAGTTTGGATTCATAGAGTCGCTTTATCTCAAGCATATCATTGGAGTAGATGGGGTGAAGGTTCATGAGGAGAAGATTCGGGCCATCCATGATTGGCTAGTACCCCGAGATGTGACCACTCTAAGAGGCTTCTTGGGAATTTTCACTTACTATAGGAATTTTGTCAAGGGGTTCTCACAGCTGGCAACACCCTTGATGAATTGACCAAGAAAGGGACCTTTGCATGGACTGAGGGAGCACAGGCTTCTTCAACCGCCTCAAGGAGGTGATGAGCAGTTTCCCTATTTTGGCACTACCAAATTTTTCCCAACCATTCATGGTGGAGTACGATGCATCAGGGGTAGGAGTTGGAGTCGTATTATCACAGGAGGGGCACCCCATAGCTTTCAAGAGTTAGAAGCTCCTACAGCATGAGCTATCATATTCTATATATGACAAGGAGATGTTGGACAACATGCATGCATTGGCTGAGTTGCGTTAGTACGTGGTGGGAAACTAATTCAGAGTGAATACTGATCACAACACTCTTTAACATTTCATGGGGCAGCAAGGCCTTAATGACAGGTAGCAGAGATGGGTCAGCAAGTTTCAGGCCTATGACTTTGATATTGAGTATGTGCGGGGCAAGCACAATGTGGTGTTCAATGCTCTATCTAAGAGATCGGATGGGTTATCTCTTATGAGCATCTGCAAGGATTGGAAGGCTCAGTTGTTGATTGAGTACTCCAACAACAAGAAGGCCTACAAGGTGCTAGAGCGGACACATTTAGATGAGTGTCACCGTGTGATGGATGAGGTCATATATTACAAGGGTCGCATTTACTTAGTACCCAACTCGTAGTTGAGGGAGAGGGTACTCCAGGCATCTCACGGTTCACCACTATCTGAACACCAGCATTTCTGGAAGACTTCCATGGATGTTCGGGAGAGGTTCATGTGGGAAGGCCTCAAGGAAGATGTGTTGCAACACACAAGGGAGTGTGAGGCCTACCAGCAGTACAAGGGGGAGTTGACTCACCCTACAGAGCTATTACAACCACTTCCCATTCTAAAGGGAAATGGGAAAGTATTTTTATGGATTTCATCATGACTCCCCATAGTATAGGGGAAGGATTTCATATATGTGGTGGTCGACCAAATTTTCCCACTTCTTCGCCATCCCCACTAGATTCACTACTACCCAGGTTTCCGAGTTGTTCTTCCGGGAGGATTTTAGACTACATGGATGATAAGCCCCAGAAATGGGTAATTATATGGGCTCATTTGGCCTCTTATTTCGACTTAATCCACCATTCTCATTAGTTTGTTTCATTTTTTTGAATATATTTATGCTAACAGAGTGAATTGGGTTAGTCACTTTGCCATGTAGTCTAATGAATGTTTTATGCAGATTTTTTGGACAAATTCAAGGAATTTATGAGAAAATGGCAGCCAAAACTCAAGGAAAATAGGGAAGAGGATTTGTAGGGGGTATCTCCTCATTTATGACCCCTTCCCTTGAATCCTCCATTGGCAACTCAAAGCACAAAGGTCCACATTGATGATTCCAAGGGCCAGACGAGCAAGTAAAGTAGGACTGTTGTTTATCTTCAGTTCTAAAAAGTCGAGTTCCTTGATTTTAGGAGGACTGTTGCAGGTCCCCATTTGTATAAATATGGAGGCTTAGAGCCTCATTAGGTTAGCTATTTATTAGTAAATTTTCACACTTTTGTGCGGCATTGTGTTAAGCTCATTTTCGAGTTCCTTTTTTAGAACAGTTTATGCAATGTAATTGTTATTTTTGATAATGAAGATGAAACAATTTTTGAGCTAGCACTGATCTCTTTTAGAGGGCTAAAGCTCTTGGGTTAGGTCCCAAACCAAGCTGCCTAGTACCTCCTACTGTGTACTTATATGTTTTTGCTTCAATTCATGAGTTAATTTCTGCTGCATAGATTCATTTTGCTTTGTTAGATTAGGTTTCTTTTGATGGTTAGTATAGTTGTTTTTGTTTCAAGTTGCTTAAGTAGGTTACTACAGTAATAGAATAAGATTCAAAAAGGCCAACACCAGGACCTGATCTCCTTTCTCCCTTCCTGTGACTATGATTTGAGTTCAAGGCACTACTGTTGCCACCAAAAACATAGTTTTTGCTCTTCCGTGCAACTGCTAGTGTGATAAATTGATTTGAAAAAGTTAATATTGGTTCAGATTCAGTTGCTTATATAATTTCTTATTCTTTTCCCATAGATCTCTCTATATTCTTTTCTGTTCATTAGTTATTGTTCAACATTTTCTGTTTTTAGGTCAAGCTAGAAAAAGTTTTGTTTTCATGGTATAGTTAGTTGTTTCTTTGGTCAGTTTTGATAAGTAAGTGTGTAGATCTCTTGAAGACATCCATACATCCATAGAGTAGCCAGTACCAACCCACTTCTCACATATTTCCCAACTCATTCGCAACATTTCGCCAATTTTCCCTAATTTCTGTGTTTTTTCCATAAAGCTACTTTCTTGCCATTTGAACAAATCCAACCATCATGTTTGTTCTTGATATTCCTTGACAAGTTCTAGACACCTCAACACCTTCATCTAGCATTCAATTCCCCTTTCTAATCATTTTTCCACCTTAAAAACTCCAAAAATAGCTCTCAGCCTCCTCTTGTAGATCCTCCTGTAGATCCCCTGTAGCCTCTTGTAGAATTTCCTGTGAGTGATTTTTCAAAGTCCGATCACTATGGAAGTCTCCAGAAGGGTACTAGGGGCTTCTTAGGACCTCTCCACACCTTCCTCCACCTCTGCAATAGCCAACTCCATCTTCCTTTACCACCAAAGCTCTGCACAATCACAACCAGATAAATTACAAGCATAATAATTTCACATAAAAGCACTCAAAAGCACAAAAAGATGTTTTCTTCTCATTTCTTTTTAGAAGTAGCTTGGATAAATGCAATTTACCTTTTCAGTAGTCAATGGCATTCATTTCTTCAATTTTCATCTCTTTTCTTGCAAAAGTAGGGTTAATAGGCAATTAGGGATTGCTAGGGTTTGCGTTACATTTAAGTTCTTCTTCTCTTTCTAAAACCAGATTAGCTCTTGTAGAGTTAGTTTTCTTTCATCACAGTTAAAGCTTCTTCTGAGAACTCATAGAAGTTGGCTTAAGCTCCTAGCGAACTTGCGTCAGTTGATCAAGTGACAGCTTGCAGTAAGAACTAGTACTTGTGCATACAACACCGTCGCTTCCAAGTTTGTTACGAACTACCGGGTCGATAAAAGTAAAGTAGGAAGCCCTAGGAGTTGCAGCATTATTGCTGCAATACTAGTGCTCACCACTTTTTGGCACCATTGCTAGGGAAGCCTCAGAGTATTTTGTGATTACTGTTTTTCTTCTATTTTCTACTGCAATATTCTGCTAAGTAGTTTATTTCTGCAAAAGTAGAGTAGTTGTTTCATTTCAATTCTGCAAAAGTAGATTAGGCATTTCCTACTTTCATTTCAATTCTACAATTTCATTTCAGCAAGTGTAGATTAGGCATTTCCTTCTTTCATTTCAATTCTTCAATTTCATTTCAGCAAGTGTAGATTAGGCATTTCCTGCTTTCATTTCAATTCTGCAATTTCATTTCAGCAAGCATAGATTAGGCATTTCCTGCTTTCATTTCAATTTTGCAATTTCCATTCCAGAAAAGTAGATTAGTCATCTCCAGCTTTCATTTCAATTGTGCAATTTCAATTTCAGCAAGATTCATTTCAGTTAGTTGCGATTTGTTGTTCAAATCCATTTCAGTTTTGCAGGTACAAGAAAAAAAAACAAAAATCACCCAAAAAGAGATTTCCTTTCATGCCTCGTAGGAACAGAGACAATTCAGGAAAATTCCTACCCAACACCCCGACCACATCACTAAGTCACCCTTCTCTCTTTTTTGGTGGCAGTGATCTAGAAGAACTTATAAGTGAACCTCCAGAGATATACGAAGATCCTATAACAGAAGAAGAGCAAGAAACCATTCCTCTTGATACCATGGCTGAAAACATACACGTTAGAGGAAATGGGAAAGAGGGTGCCTTTCCTATCCAGGAGACCAATGGGGACACTAAAATGAAAAAAATAAGTCCTTCAGCCTCACCTCACTTCCATGGATTGGCTACCGAAGATCCTGATACCTTCTTGTTTGAATTTGTTGTTCTCTGTCAAACCTATGACTATGCAGAAGATGAGCAGAAGTTGAAATTGTTTCCTTCTACCCTCAAGGATGCAACATTGTGTTGGTTCATGGGGTTACCTGGTAATAGCATCACAACTTGGGCTCAGATGTAGCAAGCCTTTAACAACAAATACCAGGACTACTATAGATCAAAGGATACCAAGGAAGAAATCTTCTGAATGACCATGGGAAGTGATGAGGTCCTTAGAAGACTAAGAGGGCTTTGGCCATATTTTTTCCTAGGTACACTAGAAGGCACCCTCGAAACGAATGTCCATTGAACTCTATAGAAGTGTGTTCAGTCTATGAAGAAGACCATCCTACGAATCAATGCCCTTCCTTGCCCATACTTAAATTTTTTCATATCAAGGGGTCGAAGGAGCCACTGAACCACTCTATTTCATGAACCAAAGGAGGCCACATGGGCCCAGATCTTACCAGCAGGGAATGCAAGGGACAACCCAGACCTATTACAACCCCAATCAAGCCACTTCCATTCCTTCTTTGGGTCCCCCTACTCATCCTTCTTGGTCCACACTCCCTCCTTGGTCATATCCATCTCAATACCATGCTCAACCAATTGCTCATTTGTTTCACTCTTATGCTCAGCCACAACCTCAATGGAATGCACCACATCAGGGGTGGAGGCCCCAGTACAACTCTCCTCCTACTTTTTTGCCTCCACCACCTGTTCAACCACAACCATTGCCTCTTGCTCCACCAAGGCAACCTCAAATACCTGCTCAACTGAACCTAAACCCCAATAATAGACAGGCCCAATAGGTATATAGTAGAGAAACATCATGTTTGACCTATTATGTCGAAATTCAGGAGATTAGCCTATGATCTGGGAAGGTTCTCCCAGATAACCAAACTCCCCCTAAAGAGGATGAGGAAAACAAGAAAGTGAACCAAAGTTCATTCCACCCTTTCCTAAGAGATTAACTGGAACCACACAACCGACCCCAAAAGAAACTAATTCTGGGAGAATTAAAACAGTTATGTGTAAAGATACCACTTCTCCAAGCCATAAAGGATGTGCCTATATACAACAAAATGATCAAGGATAAGTGCTTCAGGCACCCAGTCAGGCGCAAGAGAGATGCGCCAACCATCAATGTCATAGGACAATTGTCCAACTTGATGCCGGGGTAGGTGATTTGTCTGAAATATCTAGACCCTAGAAGTCCTGTAGTCAATGTCCACATCAATGGCACTGTAATCCCCCATACCCTTATTGATCTAGGGGCTTCCATTAATGTGATGACCAAGGAAACTATGCTCAAGCTCAACCTTCAGGGCTCCCTAAGAAAGACCACAACAGTATTGCAGTTAGCAAACTACTCTACCGTGACCCTTGAGGGGATTGTGAAAGATGTAATGGTCTTCATCAGTTCCTGGGAGTACCCTGCTGATTTCCTAGTTCTCCAACCAAAGGAAAAGCTCATTGGGTATCCTCTCATCCTGGGAAGACCTTGGTTGGCTACTACAGATGCCTACATCAGTTGTCGAGCTGGGAACATGACAATCATGAATGGGCATATGTCCAAGCAGCTAGTCCTATATCCTCCTGCCCAACCTTTGTTATAACATGATTTACCTCTCTGGTTGGAGGAGGAAGATAAGGATGAAGTCTATTTCGCATGATTGTGTATAGTAGAAGCTACTATGGGGGGCCCACAAACCGAGGATGATCTTATTGAAAACTTGATTCAGAATCCACCCCCCAGTGTGTTGCCATTAGAAGAGCTAGTGGAAGAAACCCAAGCCAACCCTTTAGTTGATCTCTATGTGGCTGATTTGACCTCTCTCTAATTTAAGAATGTGGAATTTGGCCCAGAAAGAACCTTGAATATCAACTCATCCCTATCCACCTATCAGGAGAAAGAACTGTGTAGGTTATTGAAAAACCACTCAGATGCTTTTGCTTGGAGCTATAAGGAGATGAAGGGAGTCCACCCTTCAGTCTGTACTCATCACATTTACATTAAAGAAGATTGTAAACTAGTTAGGAAACCTCAAAGCAGGATGAATCCGGCCCTTAAGGACATTATCAAAGAAGAACTGCAAAAGTTATTAGATGCAGGATTCATCTACCCTATCTTTGAGAGTGAATGGGTCTCTCCTTTGGTGCTAGTGAAAAAGAAAAATGGGAAGTGGAGAATCTGTGCTGATTATTAAGAACTAAACAAGGCCATCAAGATGGACCATTTCCCTTTGCCTTTCATAGACCAAGTGTTAGATGGCCTGGCGGGGAAGAAGTTTTTCTCCTTCCTAGATGGGTTTAGCGGGTATAACCAAATCCAAATCAGCCCGAAAGACCAAGATAATACCACTTTCACTTGTCCTTGGGGTACCTTTGCATACCGGGTCCTTCCCTTTGGGTTGTGCAATTCTCCCGCCACTTTCCAGAGAGCAGTATTGAGTATATTTGTTGAACGGGTTCATGATTTAGTGGAAATCTATAAGGATGACTTTACCCCTTATGGTTCTAACTTTTAGGAAGATTTGACTAACCTGGGAAAAGTTTTAGCCAAGTGCAATGAAATGAACCTGTCCCTCAGTCCTGAAAAATGTGAATTCCTGATGACTGAAGGGACTGTGCTAGATCATAAAATTTCTCAGCAAGGATTACAGGTGGATCCCAACAAAATTGCCATCATCCAAAGGGTCCCACCTCCTCAAAAGGTAAGAGATGTTCGAAGTTTCGTAGGCTTAGTAGGGTATTATAGAAGATTCATTAAGGATTTCAGTAAGCTAGCCTCTCCATTGTTTGGTATTTTGGGGAAAGATGTTGAGTTCATATGGACTGACAACTGTCAAGAGGCTCCGGATACCTTGAAAAGTAAACTGGTGACTGACCCAATTTTGAGAGGTCCAAACTGGGCCCTACCTTTCCACATTCATACAGATGCCTCAAACAAAGCAATAGGAGCAGCCTTAGGGAAAATTGAGGAGAAGTTGCCTTATGCCATACATTTTGTAAGTAAAAACTTGTCCAAGGTAGAATTAAACTACACTGTAACCAAAAAAGAGCTCCTAGCTGTAGCCCATTCCCTAAATAATTTTAGACATTACATCACCGGCTATCAAACATTCGTGCACACTAATCATGCTGCAATTAGGTATTTAATGAACAAACCAGATGTAAATGCTCGTACTATTAGATGGTTACTTTTATTGCAGCAATTTGATCTACCCATTGTTGATAAGTCGGGTAAGGAAAATGTTGTTGCTGATTTTCTGTCTAGATTAAACCTACTTGCAGGTGGAGAAGGAATGGTGGATCAAATGCCAGATGAACACCTATTTACTATCTCAGTACTCTCTCCATGGTTTGCTAATATAGAAAATTACTTGGTTTTAGCACAATTTCCGCCACACCTGTCCTCAAAACAAAAAAGCAAGATCGTGAGGAAAATTGCTCCATTCACCTGGATTAGGGACAATCTCTTCAAACTTGGCCCAGATCAGATTTTGAGGCGATGTGTTAGGGAGGAGGAAATTTTTGACATTCTCCTAACCTATCATGATGGGCCATGTGGGGGCCATTTTGCAGCAAAGAGGACCGCCTTCAAATTTTTGCAAGCAGGTTACTATTGGCCCACTCTTCATCAAGATGTCAGGAAATGTATCGGCCAATGTGACCGATGTCAAAGGATGGGGAAACCTACTCCAAAGGATGATATTCCCCTGCAACCTCAAGTGACTTTCGAGCCATTTGAGAAGTGGGGCATTGACTTTGTGGGTCCTATCAACCCTCATTCAAAACAAAAATCTTACATCATTGTGTGCATTGATTATCTGACAAAATGGGTAGAAACAAAGGTGATCAAGGTAGCAACAAAAGAGAAAGTAGCTGAGTTTTTTAGGGAGAATATATTCTACAAGTTTGGATATCCAAGAGAATTAGTCACAAATCAAGGGAGTCAGTTTACATCCAATCTTATTGAAGACCTGCTCACACACCACAAAATTAAGCACAAAACTTCCACCCCTTATCATTCGCAAGCAAATGGATAGGTGGAAGTCACTAACAGAGCTTTGGAAGGAATTTTGACCAAGGTAGTGAGCAGTAGCAGAAAGGATTGGGCAAATCAATTGGTTGAGGCCACCTGGGCCTATGACACCATTTGGAAAACCACCATAGGGTTCACACCCTATGAGCTGGTCTATGGGAAGAAGGCATTATTGTCAATAGAATTTGAATATAACACCTTAAGGATGGTATCTTAGCTGGACCTAGATCTCAGCCATGCACAAAAGGAAAGGTTACTTCAGCTAAATGGATTAGATGAATATAGATTACAGGCTCTTCTCCACTCAGAGGTAGTCCAACTTCAAAGGAAAATATGGCATGGCAGACACCTCAAAGAAAAACAATTCTAGGAAGGAGATTGGGCGTTGCTATATGATTCAAAATATAAAGATTTCAAGGGCAAACTGAGGACAAGATGGGTGGGAATATACGTAGTAGGAAAATGCAATGGCAATGGTTCAGTTCTGATCCGGACCATCGATGAACAAGCCATCCCCATGCTCGTCAATGGGCATAGGTTGAAGATCTACAGGAAGCCCCTCTCCAAGTAGGAATTCATTGAAAATCTGAGTAAAATAGTGTTGGTAGTGGAGCAAGCCTCTGCCTCCACTCCACCCACACCCTAACCACACAAAAAAAAAAAGAAAAAAGAGAATAAAATATCCCTAGGTGAAAACCTCCTGGAGGCGCCCAGGGTAGGCAGTGAGGGTGAAAACCTCTTGGAGGCGCCCCAACTGTCTCAGAAAAAAGAGAGAGAAGAAAGAAAAAAGAAAAAAATAGAAAAACTAACTTCTTTTGAATGCATTGCAGATTGCAAGAGGGTCACAGAAGAAAAAGGACATGGTCAGGCTGAATACACCTCTGATAGATCATTTCTCCATCACCATTGTCTTTTCCCAAGCCCTAGTCACACTTATTCTGGAAATTTTGCATGCTACAAGGAAGCTTTGTGCATTCTATAGGAGGCTCTTGTAGAAACCACAGAGGACTCGAAATCAAGTTCAGAAAAGCATCAAAGGGCTAGAAATTTGTCCAAAAGACCAATGAACCTCGCTACCACCATTCATCCTCCTAACCCTCCATTCCATCCCTGCAACACTACATTTCCACTCACTTATTTCTTCCCTGCACAGGAAACGTAGAAATTATGTTTGTTTTGTTTTTAAAAAAATTATGAAGAATAAAACAGTAACATTCTTAACTTGTTTCTTACCTGGTTCATACCAGTTGTTTTTCCTTCAGAACCTTCCTCGCTTTCTTTTTAGTCCCTGCTCAAAACTCAGCCAGCAATTTTAGAGGGAGAAGCAGTTACAGCAAATCCTGCAGAATTCTTGTAACAACTGATCCCTTTAAAAAAACATGCTCCAGAGGCAGGGTCAGTGCAGCCACAGGTGTATACTCAAGGAGTTGTTCCTGATCAAAGATCACTAGCATGAGGTAGCCAAGCCACCAATTTAGAAGCCACGAGCACCAACAACAGTAGAAATCCAAGAACAAAGTGCCAAAGTCTGAACATGCAAAGCATGGTAGCGACTAACAGGTAAGTGGAAAAACTCATTCCTTTGTTGCATGAATATGATTTAGAAACTACATGAACCATTGAGATGGTCACGATTAAACAAAATCAATGGCCAACTAACTGGCCACCCTTGTCCAATTCAAACAAGCCTCATCCAACTCAAACAACGTTCAGTGGATGTAATCGGCACGTGTGTTCAGTCAAATCGGGAAGAAAAACTCAAGACAAGTAGTGGTGGCGGCGTATAATGGGAATGATGGAAGTGATTTTAGGTAGGCAGCATGAAGTATCATAATGGCACTGAAGTAGGGATCAACAGTCCAGATGGGGATAACGTACCCTTCCTGCCACCTCACCTCATCACTGCAGAAAATGCCATAAGCTTAAGTATGTTGCAGTCGAAGCCTCCACCACCTTTGTTTTCATTTGCATCAATGAGCTCTCAGCTACAACAACTCACCTACGACCTTAAGAACCTCGAAACAGTTGCTCTCTGCCAGTTTCAAAACCCTTCCACTTATTAGGCTCCACAGGAGCATTATCGCAGTCTACAGGAGAGGAAACACAGTTTATAGGAGCCTTTCTATAGGAAGGCTAGTGAGAAGCTCTGCAGAGGGAAAATTCAATATTTTGTGCCAAATTCGAGCTCAAAAGAAGTTAGGCTCGGACAACCGACTCTGAATGTTAATTATCTACAAAAGATGGTGGATTTGAAATGAAGTACTGAGTTGAAAAAGAAAGGGAAAGTGAGAACAGAAGTCTGCGTGTGTTTTTCTTTGAAATATATATAGTCTCTCCATTTTACTCTCTGCACTGAAAGTATGTCTCTTTGTCCTCTATGGTATTATCCTGTTTGAAGAAGTGATACAACCATAGGAATTTAAGCCAGTAAAACAGTAAATTTGCACTGGGTGGTCTACTTACTTTGTGAAAAAAAGAAAAAACATTATCTAGTATACTCTGTGTGTTTTTTTTTAAATAGTGATTTCCTCAAACAGCGCGAAAAGTAAATTAAGGTTGAAAACAGAGTTTGAAAGGTAGGAAAATTACAATTTGTTTTTGTTAAAAAGAGAAAACATGAAAAACTCTCTCTCGTTCCAGAAAAAGCCTCAGTTGTTCCTTTATTTTCAGGTTTGAAAATTTGCTGCCTTCTTCCTCACCTGAGAATTTTCAGCAGTCACTGAACATCATGACAGGGGGTTTTATGAGAAAGGAGCCTTTCATTTCCACTAAATTGCATGAACACCTAGAAGTGGTACCCCTCTTTACCAAGGCAAATTGGGTGCCTTTCTTTGAGAAATTTCATGGGTATGATCAGGAAATTACAAAGGAATTTTTATTGTCCTTAAGATCCCATTCAAAAAACCATGCTACAGCCAGTTTCAGGGGTCTAACCATAGAACTTACACCAGAATTCATCAGCGGAATTACAAGTCTTCCACTTGGGCTCCCCTAGAGAAAAGAAGAAAAACCACGAGAACAAGTTGCTAAAAAGGCCTTTTTCCAGCCTGATGAACAACTGATGGAGGATGAGAATGGGATCATAAGGAAAATTATACCTTATCCATGGGGTGAAGTCGACTACCAGATCATGAAATATATCTCCTGTGAAGGAAGATACAATATAGTCTATGGTTATCATTTCCAATTGTTACATGAACTAAGATATGGAATGGACCTACCTGCATCTAGGAAACTCAGTCTTCCATATTTTCCCCTCCAATACTTGATAGAGTGTAGCACCAAATTAAATGTAGGGGTTCTAGACCAACTGGCTCACCATGGGCTCATTAAATTGCTGGTAGAGGATGCCCTCCACACATACACAATCCCTATAGCCTGGGAAATTTTCAGGAACATGACTAAAGAAGATGACATAAAAACCCTCACTAATGACCTTTGTCCATCTAATAATGAAGGGGAGGAGCAGAAAGAAGAACTTGAGAAAGAAATCCAAGAAGAAGCACAAACTATTCAATTAGAAGAAGAAAAAGAAGAAAAACATAAAGGAGAGGAGAAACCTGACACAACCATAGTTAGAACTACAACAGAAAAGAAAAGAACATCAACAGTAGAGAAAAGGAAGAGCAAAATAACTAAAAATAAGAAGCCCAAGATTGCTCAGAAAAAGACTGCCACAAGAAAGGGAAAAACTCAGCAAGTAGAGGAGAAAACAAAATCAGAGACAGCAGACATAGGCAAAACAGTAGAGGAAGAAGAAGAAAAGTAGCAAGAAGAAGTTTCTCCTGAGACACTAGCAAGGGAAGTAGCAGTTGTTCTTGTTGCACTTACTACTCCAGCGAAGAAAAAAGGGAAAAGAAAAAGATAGCCATCTATGTACTTCAAAGGTAGAAAAAGCATCAGAATCAAGATAGGGAAGCCTCAGCCACCTTCGAAAGAACCCATCATTATTGAGGATGCACCTACTGTAACAAAGAAGGAATCTCCCTCCAAAATCTCCATCACTTACGAGAGAGGAAGTCTTAAGACCTCTACCTAGAAGGAAAGGATCAAATTAATGGACTCTAACACAGTCCTACAGGAAGCACAGACCTCTCTACAGGAGACATTAGCAAAGCTCAAAGAAATTGAAAGACTTGAAAAGAAGGCAGAAGAATAGACCTAGGACGAAGATAAGGAAAAAGAAATACTAGAGCCTGGACCTCAGCCTAACTTAGGCTCCTACTACAACCTTTTGGAAGGTGAGAAGATCATACAACAAAAATTTGCAGTGCCTCTTTTCTTCGAGCTAGAAAAGGAACAAGTCTGAACCCATACATGGATGTAGATTGCAAAATCAAAAGGGGTAGAAGACATTGGGCACATGGAGAACAGGTTGAGAGAGATGGGCAAATAATTGAGCATGGTCAGGCATATAGAAAGCATCAAAAGAGCTCAATTTTAGGAAGAAAATGAAATGTTGAAAAAGTAGCTACAAGAAAGGGAACCTCAAGGAGGAAATGAGTTGTCAATATTTAAAGGATAGCAACAGAAAGAGAAACCCCTAGCAGACAGTGAGGCAGCAAATAAATAGCAACAAGAAGATGAACCCTAGACAGACAGTGATACTTTGATGAAACAGTAACAAGAAAAAGAATCCCAAGTAGAAAATGAAGTATTTATTTGAAAAGGTAGCTACAGGAAAAGGAAGCCCAATTAGCCTGCATGGCCAACTGGGCAATGGAGGCATTACAGTGCAGGGAGCCAGCCAAATCATATGCATTATACCTCAAAGACCAGTGGCTCCAATTTCAGATTAAAAAACTGGCCCAGAGGGGCACATTACCTTTTCAGGATTATGGCCAATTTATGAATTTGTGTGATCACAGTTTAGCTGAGGATAAAGCGAAGCTAGCAGAATTTTACCTATACATCATGGCACTTACTGACATGAATTTATGGGATCCAAATGCTACATTGGGAGATTTGTAGCTAATGGTTATGGCTTCTTGGATGAGCCATGAAGAGAAAAGGGCAGTGGTAATCTAGAAAATGATGACAAAACAGCTAAGTGAGCCCCTGATGATTACAGCAGAACCAGTAGAACCCTTGGCTCTCATTTATGCCCACCAACACCTTTCAGCCAATCCTCAAGTTGTCCCTGGCTATGTTGACAAGCAAGCTCAGGCTATTACTCATTTCGAGGATATGGAAAGATTGTTTGGCGATGACTGCATTCATGCCTACATGGGAAGGTGGAATACATTGCCACATAGCCTAATGACCAGGGAGTATCACTCCCCAAATAGGATGAGGGACGCCATGAGGAGAGTGCCCATGTATAAGCACTCAATGCAAAGCTTGAGGGCAAACTAGATTGGCCTTAAATTCAGTCCTCCATTGTTGCTAGGACTGTTGGATGGGGTAAAGGAGGGCGAAGAATAGAAACAATGGGAAGAAGTGGATAGGAAAGTAGGTTTCCATGATAAAGAGGAAGGCATCACATCAGAGGCTTGGGATGCCAGGGAATCTGTCAGAGCCATTAAAGATGAAGAGTTAGATTAGTTGCTCAAAGGATGAGCAACCCATTCAGCAAGGGGGTGATGATGAGCCCATAAATGGGTAATTATATCGGCTCATTCGGCATCTTATTTTGACTTAATCCACCATTCTCATTATTTTGTTGCATGCTTTTGAATATATTTATGCTAATAGAGTGAATTGGGTTAGTCACTTTGCCATGTAGTCTAATGAATGTTTTATGCAGATTTTTTGGACAATTTTGGACAAATTCAAGGAATTTATGAGCAAATGGCAGCCAAAACTCGAGGAAAACATGGAAGAGGATTTGTAGGGGGGTGTCTCCTCATTTTTGACCCCTTCCCTTGAATCCTCCATCACTAACTCGGAGCACAAAGGTCCACATTGATGATTCCAAGGGGCAGCCGAGCAAGTAAAGTAGGATTGTTGTTTATCTTCAATTCTAGGAAGCCGAGTTCCTTGATTTTAGGAGCATTGTTTGAGGTCCGCATTTGTATAAATAAGGAGGCTTAGAGCCTCAGTAGGTTAGCCAGTTATTAGTATATTTTTTCACTTTTGTGCAACATTGTGTTCAGCTCATTTTCAAATTCCTTTTTTAGAACAGTTTATGTAATGTAACTCCTATTTTTGATAATGAAGATGAAACAGTTTTTGAGACAGCATTGATCTCTTTCAGAGGGCTGAAGCTCTTGGGTTAGGACCCAACCCAAGCTGCCCAACACCTCCTATTGTGTACTTATATTTTTTTGCTTCAATTCATGAGTTAATTTCTATTACATAGATTCATTTTGATTTGTTAGGTTAGGTTGTTTTTGATGGTTAGTATAGTTCTTTTTGTTTCAATTTGTTTAAGTAGGTTACTACTGTAACAAAATAAGATTCAAAAAGGCCAACAGTAGACCCTGGTCTCCTTTCTCCCTTCCTGTGACTATGATTTGAGGTCAAGGCACTACTCCTGCCACCAAAAACACATTTTTTGCTCTTCTGTTGTGATGCAAGAAAATGTTCCCTCTACGGACAGAGGCAACCCCTCTAGCCCTAGAGTGGGTCTAATCATAGCAAGGATAGATTAAAAATTGATTTCCCTAAACAGTCATAATTGGAGGCCTACCTCAACTAGTGGTCGAAGAAGTTCTGTTGCGCTGCTCCAGCTTCCGCTTCCTTCTCCTCAATGAGTGATTAACTTGAAACAACATAAAGGAAAAACAACACAGCACGTAATCGGGAAACAACGATGATCTCTTTACTCATGAAGTCAAGAACTCATGAGCTTTCAAGTAAATTACATACAAGACATAAGAAAACATCATTGATTGTATTAATAATGAATCAAGAGCAAGCTTACAACCAAGTCTTGACATCACAAGCCTTCTTAGAGGGTCCAGCCAGTACGTTTCTCAAGCATTCACACTTCAAGGATGAATCTCCCAACACACAATGTCTCTCTCTTTCACTCATAAGATTTAACACAAAGTTAAGGGAACTCCACAACTTTCCACAAGCTATCAACAATCCCACACTTGTCACACCCACATCAGCTATCTATCAAACTCAAAAGCACTAGCAGCACTACCCAACCAAAAAAACTAGTAGATCATAGCAAAGGTGAGTGCTTTAATAGGAGAAAGAGTCTCCATGAAATGTGGAAGGAGGAGCTCATCCTCAAGGAAGGTAGCACAAATGAAGAAACTACCATACCAGGAGGGGAAAGGTGACCCAACCCATGCCAACAACCAGGTCTGGAGACATCCAGAAGGCTAACTATTGAAACGAATTCACCCAATCTGGATCATTGTAAGCCGTAAACTAATTCTTTGTGACGACATCATGAGAATACTATGCATGTGGACCCACCGTCACTGGATACAACTCATAACATCGTGCGGGGTCTAGAAATTTGACCGTCGTGGGAAACAAATGTACACCTGCAACACGTCATGTATATTAAGGCTTTACTCACAACAAGGTAGAAACTTGGGGAATGAGGGTTAATTTGCAGCAGCAGCGAGAATTTGCTTGATCTCCTTATATCAGTGGGAAGATATGAACACGTTTATTTGACACATGAAACAACAGAAGGACTGAGATGAGGACAGTGACAAATTACTGTGTAATAGTGTGATGCAGGAAAGTGTTCCCTCTATGGACAGAGGCAACCCCTCTAGCCCTAGAGTGGGTCTAGTCACAACAAAGACAGATCAACAATTGATTCCTTTAAACAGTCATCGTTGGAAGCCTACCTCAACCGGTGGTCGATGAAGTTCCGTTGCGTTGCTCCAACTTTCACTTCCTTCTCCTCAATGAGTGATTAACTTGAAACAACACAGCACATAACCAGGAAACAATAATGATCTATTTACTCATAAAGTCAAGAAGTCATGAGCTATCAAGTAAATTACATACAAGACATAGGAAAACATCATTGATTGTATTAATAATGAACCAAGAGCAAGCTTACAACCAAGTCTTGACATCTCAAGCCTTCTCAGAGGGTCCAGCCAGTATGCTTCTCAAGCATTCACTCTTCAATGATGAAGCTCCCAACATACAATGTCTCTCTCTTTCAATCATAAGCTTTAACACAAAGTTAAGGGCACTCCACAACTTTCCACAAGCTATCAAAAATCCCACACTTGTCACACCCACACCAAGTATCTATCAAACTCAAAAGACTAGGAACATTTCCCAACCAAAAGAACTAACAAATCATAGCTAAGGTGAGTGCTTTAATAGGAGGAGTCTCCATGAAATGTGGAAGGAGGAGCTCATACTCAAGGAAGGCAGCACAAATGACAAAACTACCATACCAAGAGGGGAAAGGCAACCCAACCCATGCCAAAAACTAGGTCTAGAAACATCCAGAAGGCCGACTGTTGAAACGAATTCACCCAATCTAAATCATCGCAGGTCGTAAACTAATTCTTTGTGATGGCATCACGAGGATACTATGCATGTGGACCCACCGTCGTCGGATACAACTCATAACTTCACGCCGGGTCTAGAAATCTGACTGTCGTGGGAAACAGATGTACACCTACAACACGTTGCTTATATTAAGGCTTTACTCGTGACGAGGTAGAAACTTGGGGAATGAGGGTCAATTTGCAGCATCAAAGAGCATTTGCTTAATCTCCTTATATCAGTGGGAAGATATGAACATGTTTATTTGACACATGACACAGCAGAAGGACTGAGATGAGGATAGTGACAAATTAATGTGTAACAGATGCCCCCTAAAGTGTGAAGCTTGAGAGAGTGGGGCGAGTAAAATGCTTTACAAAACTATCTGAACTAGAACCACCTTAAAGATCCTACAGGCGCAAGTACAACTAATATCTATGATAGTGAAATACATATAGTCTAGGCATGGGCACAGCCATCCATAGGACATATAAAACTTGGTCTGTGGTATGGACGCAGCCACCCAACTGATAAGAGCACAATAATGACAAAGGTATGGTCATAACCATCCATGAAGACTCAGGCATGGTCACAGCCATCCATCAAGGAGTCACATATGTAATCATGAACCAATCCACACAACCTGAACATATGAAATCTCAATTTGGAGTCTGGAAACCCAACCAATCAAAGTACAAATCCTATCATGTGAATAGATGTGCTGGAGTCGAATATGATAGAAAGTCGCTTGATTACCGGTCAATGATGAAAACCTTAACAAGCACAAAAAAAACCATCAATAATGCCAATGGCTCTCAAGGTACTATCTAGTACAATCCATTAAGTGTGAAAAATGAGCTAAAGTAAAACACTCGTGGAATCACCCGATTGAAGACCAATGAGGAAAGTCTATCATCATGCACGAAGAACTTGCCATTGAGGCATGCAAGTTCCAAGGTACCGAAAGACATCTCTAGATCAATCTCCTAGATAAGGAGCTGGTGTCGATAGGAGACGATTCGTCGCAGGAGGGCCATGATGTTTCCCCCATCAATGACACGAGATAAGGAACAAGTGGTAGATGGCGAGACAGAATATCAGAGGAAGAGGTAAGCGTGTAAACTGCAAAAGGATTATACTCTTGAACATATCGGTGACACGACTCTAGAATGTGGCAGTATTTTGATACCAAGGGATTGGGATGCTCGATGGAGGCAAGATGGATCAGATGGAATGAGGAAAAATGGCAACCAAAACCCATGAAAGGCCAAACGACAATGTATGGATATCCCAACCCGAAAAAAAAGAAAAAGTGTCGATGTTCAAGAGTGACTAGCTGCCATAGATAACCAATGATGACTTCCAAATTTCCCCCACCATCGTTGGCGAGTACCCCAATTATTTTTGAAAACAAGCTTGAAGGGGATAACATATGCTTGTAATCTAAGTTCGACCTTCGGTCGAATCCAACCTAGTAATAGTTTAACGAGCCCTAGGGAGGAGAAGCTCAAGTCTCATCATGGTGATGAGTCTAATGTTGTCAGGGTTTAATGAGTCTGACATAGGTAAAACTTGGAGACTTTTTCATGTTTAGAGAGTTTGAAAAAGACATAGAAAAGAAAACTCCAAGGGGGTCCTTTTTCGTAAATTTGTGTCCCTTGAGCCTTGAAAAGTAGAAAACAATACCCGAGAGAACCGCTTGACCATTACGACCAAGGAGTACTTTTCGTAATTAGTGGCCTTAGTCCGAAAAAGTAAAAAATCAATTGAAGACACGTCATTTCGTAACCAGTATCGAACTCAAAATGACAAAAGTTTGGTGATCTTTTCATGTTTATACGGTCAGAAAAGAGATGAAAGTGGACCGCCTTTTTAATTCTGTTTAACGAGTCAAAAAGGGAAAAACTTGACAACCTTTTCATATTTTACGAGTCAGAAAAGAGCTTAAAGGAGACTCGTCCTAGAGGAATGAGTGGTATAAAGAGTAGAAACTAGTTCCGAAAATGGTGGAACTGCTCAAAACATGTAATGGTCAAGAGGTTGGCTAATAAAACCACTCATCGTTGTGGTTCCTCAGGAAAGGAAAAACAACCAAGTGAAAGCATATGATCAGCCAAAGAGAAAGCATATGGTGGAAATGGAATGAAACAACCAAGGCTCATCTAGCATAATTTAGTGGATAAAAACAACAATCACAAGGTGTAAATCGGGTATGGGTTCATTTTTACACTAGCTTGAACCATGGAGAACTCTACTTGGATTTGGTTTCATGTTTACAAAATCTTGAAATGATAAACTATGCTTGTTATGATTTCGCATGCCCCCAGCATAACAACGCAAATCGAGGTGCATGACCCCAGCATAACAACGCAAATCGAGGTGCATGCCCCCCAAGCTTCATTGCATTCAACAATATGGATGGAATGAAGGTTCACTTTCAAGATATTGGAAAGACTCAAATTGGATTTTACGAGATCTTAATCAAAGACTCGATTTGGAAAGGGAGGTGTTTCATTTTTTAATGACGTTGACATAGTAAAAGAACTATCCTCGTAACCCTTATTTCATTTTTTAACGAGTTGGACACAACACAAGGAACTATGCTCGACGATCCTTGTTTCAGTTCGTAACGAGGTTAACATAGGGACAAACTATCCTCGGGACTCCTTGTTTCATTTTTTAACGAGCTTGACACAAGATCGGGAACTATGCTCGTAACTTCTTATTTCATTTTTTAACGGGCTTGACACAAGACAAGGAACTACGCTCAACACTCCTGGTTTCATTTTTTAACAAGGTTGACATAGGAACAAACTACCCTCAGAAACTCCTTGTTTCATGGGTCATACGAAAACATGACTCCCAAGAGATCTCCACTAGATGGAAGAACCACACTTTGAGAGGAATACATGTAATGAGACACCAATGACAGATCAGGTTCCAATGCCCCCAGTACATGATGTATGAGACCATTTGCATGATCATCAATAGAGGTAGAGACAGAACGGGTAGCCACATAATTGACGTGTGGCTGGGAAGTTACTGCTTGCGAGCAAGAACCGATAGGGGATGACGGCTGCACAGGAGGCATCGGGGCACTAAAGAACGATAATTGATTGATGGTCACCATTATTCCATCGTGTGGAAAATAGACTACACGGAAAAGTGAAGAGACAAGGGCCCCCATGGCATAAACATAATCATGGCCAAGGAGAAGACTGGAATCTAAAGCACCTTGGACAACCATTACGTCTATATAGATGGTTTTGCCTCCCAAAGTAATAGTAAACTTCGGAAGGATCCCCAAAGGTCGGTTGGTTCCACCGACAAACGCCAACAGATTCTGCGCGACCGGCACAAGCTGCGGGGAGCCCAAAGCTTGCTAAGTAGTGAAAGGCATGAGGCTAACCGATGCACCCTCATCCAAGGTAGTGCCAAGCATTGCCTTGTCATAGGCATGTATGGTAATCTGGAAAGGCACGTAGGATGGAAGGTGGAATGCAATCAAACGCCTCCAGTCGAAGAAAACGACTAAAATAATACTTGGTGGGTGTATCATATGATTGCCCCCATGCTCTATAGGAACCGAAGAAGGACTCTCTGAATCAACTGGGATAAGAGAGTCATTCTCAGGCTTTGGAGAATCTCATGAGACGAGAAGAACATGAGTAGTAGAATCATGACGCTCTTCTGAAACAGAGTGATCAACAAGTGGTGAACCCAAGTCGACACTTTCTCCGACCAATGGTTGGTCTGGAGCAGGCTTAGCACAACCAGGTTCGGAAAGAGGAGGACGAACAAGAGAAGATTCTAAGTCAATCTCTTTGTCAACGGGGAGAGGGTTTGAAGAGAGCTTCTGATAACCAATAGGAAGTTGAGGCGAAGAAGTTGTAAGACTTTCCAGAATAGCTGAAGCTTTATCCATGAGCAAACAAAGGTGAAGGGAATGGTTGCCTTCACACAGTCTACAAGGGAATCAAATTTTCCATTTCTTCTTACCACTGCCAGTTGATAAGGTAGCATCGTCATGAGCTTTAGAGGATGATGAGGGATGAGCCAGATCGTGAGACCACACTTCTAAGATCCTAGGAATACTAGGACAATCACAAAGAAGATGGTCACCCTTGCACAATTTACAAGGAAACTTAACCTTCTGCAGAGGAAAAGAGGGTATTACGACCTGAGATGTACTTGGAGCAATCACTGCATAGGTGGCCTTGTGTTTATCAGACTTTTTCTTCTTCTTCATATTCTTCTTCTTCTTCTTAGTCTCCTAGTTACTAGATGTGAAACTTTCACCAGGCGAAGGAGGAGATGAAGGCGAGGAAACAGGGGAAGAAGGCACAGGCTCAACCTTGGAATCAATGTGTCATGGTTCAGACAAAGGAGACAGTGGAACATGAGTCATGATGCTTGGGACCATTGAGGTTGAAAACAACAAAACGGGCAGATCGATGGTTAACCTACGCAAGGATAATGTTGCCATATATAGAGCACCGACATTTTCAAAAGAAGGAAATGGACCAGGGTTCCCATCTGGGGGAAGACCTTGGCTGGTAGACTCGGGGGATGTTGTCATCAAGAGTGAGCTGGAAAAAGAAAAACTTAACCGTAGCCAGGAACGTTTCATGGACCATAAATTTTATGATGCAGGAATAAAACTTGACCGTTTCATGTTTCAAGAGCCAAGAAAAGGATGAAAAGGTGACTCTATCTCTTTCGAGGTTTAATGAGCCTGAAAGGACAAGTGATCAGATGGACCTTTTCTTTTAAGGAGTCTGAAAAGGAACGAAAGTGACTACTCTGGAGAACTAGGAAAAAGGTTTACCAAACAACCTGTACAACTGCATATACACCTTAGCGATCATATGAAAACTAAGGACTTTTTGTACGGCAGTCAATATTTCCGAATGTTGTGTCTAGTGCATTACGGTTTGCAAGGCGACAGACATGGCTTCCTAAGGATATAGGATGATAACCTAGTGGGGTATCCCAACATATACTCGACGGTATTAGGAGCACAAGTCCGTGCTAGCAGTTATTGGGTCACAAAAGGAGGAATCACCCAACCTTAAGTGAAAACAATAGTGACTAGGTTTATTGACGCCAGAGCACGTCTCTAGCCTAGACCTCTAAATAATGTGCGTTATGTTCCAATGCATTGTTAGGTTTATTCAGTTCATTTTAGAGTTGATCTTGAATTATGTTTCAATTTCCAGGCCTTACTGTATGTGTATTAAAACCTAGGATGCAACTAGAATGAATAAATCATATTTCACTTCGATGAACTCCTACTTACAGAAGGATATAGAGATCATTCCCAAACCAAGACAAAACCAAGACCAACAAATGTAGTCACTCAAGAGACACAATGCATAAACACATCAATCCCTATAGTGCATCGATAATACTAATGAGAGATTTAAAATTTTCCTTCTAATTTTTCAAACATGAAAACTAGGAAAGAAAAATGTACTTTCACTTTCGCACACAAATGAATGCAATATTTTGATTTTGATAATTTTGAATTCTAAGGAAACAAATAAGAACACGTGATACTGATTGATCCAAAATTATAATCTATGTCTGATAGTGAAACAATCGAATCAATATGGGAACTAGTTCAATAAATAACACTAAACATCAATCAGCAAGAACAAGCAATGGAAAAACTTCAAGCAAACCACCAGGAAGGTTCTGGATGAATCTTTTGACCATGCGAGTAACCAAGCCAAATAATTCAAAACATGAAAAAATCAAGTCACAAAGCCAAAAATACAAGATTCACTTCAACAAAATCGAAAAGTAAGCACCTTAACTAAATGAAATTAAAAAAAACTAATGGATAAGAGAAAGACAACAAGGGGTTAACCAAACTGATGAATTTAGGAGGCAGAATTGAAATAAACAGTTCTACAGGAATCGTCGTGGGTATAACACAAGCAACTACTGCCGATCAAACACTAGCTATAGTAACAGAGCAAAGTCGTCGCTAAAGTACACGTCTTTCATGCGACGGACTGATTTCAGGAATCGTCGTGATTGTGTGACAGGATTCAGCGATGCACAGACTTCCAAGACAGAGACAATGCGACATCGGCACGATTGTTTAGCTTTTTCCAGCGATGAACTTAAAAACAATGAAAGGTAAATGGAAACTCCCAAACAAAAACCAGTCTATCCTTACAGGAAATAAATGGATTTCACATATTGACCCAGGTAACCCAAAAGACTGATGGTTCAATCCCAAGATCCAAAAGAGACTAACTCAAAATCAAGAAAAAGCAAACAAGAGAAAAACATAGGATGGACTTCCCAACGGAGTCTCCAACTTGTGATGCAGGAAAGTGTTCCCTCTATAGACAGAGGCAACCCCTCTAGCCCTAGAGTGGGTCTAGTCATAGCAAAGAAAGATCAACAATTGATTTACTTAAACAGTCATCGTTGGAAGCCTACCTCAACAGGTGGTCGATGAAGTTCTATTGTGCTACTCCAGCTTCTGCTTCCTTCTCCTTAATGAGTTAACCTGAAACAACACAAAGGAAAAACAACACAGCACGTAACCGGGAAACAAAAATGATCTATTTACTCATAAAGTCAAGAAATCATGAGCTATAAAGTAAATTACATACAAGACATAGGAAAACATCATTGATTGTATTAAGAATGAATCAAGAGTAAGCTTACAACCAAGTCTTGACGTCGCAAGCCTTCTCAGAGGGTCCAGCTAGTATGTTTCTCAAGAATTCACTCTTCAAGGATGAATCTCCCAACATATAATGTCTCTCTCTTTCACTCATAAGCTTTAACACAAAGTTAAGGGCACTCAACTTTCCACAAGCTATCAATAATCCCACACTTGTCACACCCACACCAGCTATCTATCAAACTCAAAAGCACTAGTAGCACTTCCCAACCAAAAGAACTAGCAGATCATAGCAAAGGTGAGTGCTTTAATAAGAGAAGGAGTCTCCATGAAATGTGGAAGGAGGAGCTCATCCTCAAGGAAGGTAGCACAAATGACGAAACTACCATACCAGGATGGGAAAGGAAACCCAACCCATGCCAACAACTAGGTCTGGAGACATCCAGAAGGCTAATTGTTGAAATGAATTCACCCAATCTAGATCATCGCGGGCTGTAAACTAATTCTTTGTGACGGTATCACGAGGATGCTATACATGTTGTTATGAACCAGCTCAAGAAAAGATAGAAAAAATATATCAATGCCTTAGAATTCAGCCTCTTCAAGGGGGCAACCTCCTTTACATTACATAAATGAACAATTCTTGGATGGTACAAATGAAAAAACCTCCTTTCTATATATAGGAGTCTAAGGAGTCACAATATGACCCAGCCGACCTAACAATAATAATATAAAGCCACAAAAATAATAATAGAGGGATTCTATGGGGCATAGTAATGACAATATGGGGGCAATAGGGGCACAACAATATTAATAAGGGGTACAACTACAATAGTAATGGGGTAATCACTAGTACTATAGGGAACCAACATGCCCCTCTCCTTCAAAAAAAGCGTTGTCCTCAACGCTTGAGTAGTTCTGGATACTTCTGTATAAAATTCTATTCCTCCCATGTGGAATCTTTAGCAGATAAGTTCTTCCACTTGATAAGATACTCCGAAATTGATCGATTTTGTAGCTGTCGAGTTCTTGTTTCTGTGACTGCTTCAGTTCCAATATAATTTTTCCTCCTCGTCAAGTTCTGGCAATATTGTTTGAACTAGGAGCTTGTCGCCTATAACCTTCTTAAACGTGAAACATGGAAAACTGGGTGCAATCGAGAAGCCGGCAGAAACTCCAATTTGTATGCCAAGTACCAACTTTTGCACACTTGGAACGGACCATAATACTTTGTGATAATTTATTATCCTTCTTAGCTTGCTTGAGGGACATTTCCTTATATGGTTGTATCCGTAGGAATACCCAATCACCTACATCAAAACTTCTTTCACTGCGATGTTGATTTGCCTGTTGTTTCATTCTGTTATGTGCCAACACGAGGTTATCCTTTAAGAGTTGGAGGACTTGTTGTTGATGTTCGATGTGATGTTCCACTGCTTGAACCTTAGAATTTTCTCTTAAATATGATGCGATGGATGGTGGTTGATACCCATAAAGTGCCATAAATGGGGTCATTTTTGTTGCTGTATGGAAGGAAGTGTTATACCACCATTCAGCCAGAGGCAACCATTTGACCCATTGTGTCTGTTTATCAGATACAAAGCAACGAAGATATCCTTCCAAACATTTGTTTACTATCTCAGTTTTCCCATCAGATTGAGGATGAAAAGATGAGCTATGAGCTAACTGAGTACCAAGACAAGAAAATAATTCTGTCCAAAAATTTCTAGTGAAAATGGGATCTCTGTCACTTACAATAATCTTTGGGTTTCCATGTAGCTTTTGAATTGTTTCCATAAATGCAGTAGAAACTGTACTAGCTTAAATGGATGTGATAATGCACAAAAGTGTGCATACTTGGTAAGTCTGTCAACTACCACCATGATGACACTCTTTCCCTCAGACTTGGGTAAACCTGTGATAAAATCCATTGACTCCTCCCAACGTTGGCTTGGAATGGATAAAGGTTGTAATAGACCCGGTGTCTTAATTGTTTCAACTTATTTTGTTGGCAAACCAAACATTCTTCCACAAACTTTTGAATATCTGATTTAAGGCCATCCCAAAAAAATTCCTTCTTAACCCTGTGGTAAGTTTTTAAAAATCCTGAGTGCCCTCCTAAGGGAGGAGTGTGCAATTCCATAAGAATATTTTGTT